>ONZH01011998.1:0-28930 GCA_900303285.1 Rhinella marina
GGCACATGCGATGCGGGCGTGAGGAAGGGGAGTCCATCGGGTCCCTGCGCTGCTGTGACGGGGACCCGATGGCTTGGATAGCAGCCCGATGCCTTCCTTAGGCATCGTGGCTGCTATCCCTGCTTGCCTGTGTGATCCAGCCCCCTGGATCACACAGGAAGCAGGCTGTAAGTGTATAAATTGAGTAATACACTTACAGCCAATGCATTACAATACAACAGTATTGTAATGCTTTGTTAAGGGGATCAGACCCCCAAAAGTTAAATAAAGTGAAAAAAAAGTTTACAAAAAGTTTAAAAAAATAAGGTTTACAAAATAAAAGTTTCAAGTAAAAAAAAGTACACGTTTCCAAAATAAAGTTAAAAAAAATTGTAAAAAAAGGAGAAAACAAGAAAAGTATACATATTAGGTATCGCCGCGTCCGTATCGACCGGCTCTATAAAAATATAACATCATCCACCCCTGCCAGGTGAATGCAGTAAAAAAAAACTGTTAAAAAACAGCCATTTTTTGGTCACCTCCCTCACAAAAAGTGTAATAGCAGGTGATCAAAAAGGCGTATTTAACCCAAAATGGTACCAATCAAACCGTCATCTTGTCCCACCAAAAATGATACCCTACCTTAGACAATCGCCCGAAAATTAAAAAAATATGGCTCTCAGAAAATGGCAACACAAAAAATTTTTTATTCTGTTCAAAAATAAATCTAATGTGTAGAACTTTCCAAAAATAAAAATGGTAGACATATTTGGTATCGCCGCATCCTTAACAACCTGCTCTATAAAAATATCACATGATTTGCCCCCTCAGGTGAATGCTGTAAAAAAAATTTTAAAAAAATATGCCAAAACAGCTATTTTTTTCACCTTGACTTTTTCACCTAAAATGAGCCCCCACATAAGACAATCACTCAAAAAAAATAAATAAATGGCTCCCTCAAGCCAATCCATCAAAATCTTTTCTGCAAAATCCATATGCTCGCTCGAGTCCTGCCATGTGCCCCCACAGCAGTTTAACACCACATATAGGGTGTTGCACTATTCAGGAGAAATGGGAAACAACTTATGGGGTGCTTTTCTCCTGTTACCCCTTGTGAAAATGAAAAATTTGGGGCTAAAGCAACATTTTATTGGAAGAAATGAAACTTTTCATTTTTACAGCCAAGTGTTTCCAAATTCCGTAAAACGCTTAGGGGGTCCAAGTGGTCAGTACCCCCCTTAATATATTCCTTGAAGGGTGTAGTTTTACAAAATGGGGTCACTTTTGAGGGTTTCCACTGTAGGGGTACGTCAGGGTCTCTCAATTACAAAATGGTGCCTAAAAACCATTGTAGCAAAATCTGCCTCCAAAATCTGTATGGCGCTCCTTTCCTTCTGACCATTGCCACAAACCCATAGAGACGTTTACCACCACATATGGGGTATTTCTGTAAACTGCAGAATCAGAGTAATGTATATTGAGGTTTAGTTTGCTGTTAAGCCGTGTTTGCTGTGTTGCAAGAAAAAAATTATTAACATTAATAATCTACCAAAAAATTGAAAAAAATGAAATTTTGAAATGTCACCCCCATTTTCCTTTAATTCTTGTGGAACACCTCAAGGGTTAACAAACTTTGTAACATCAGTTTTTTTATAGTTTGAGGGGTGTAGTTTCTAAAATGAGGTCATTTATGGGTGGTTTCCATTACAGATGCCCCTCAAAATCACTTTATATCTGAATTGGTGCTTAAAAAAATGGTTTTGGAAATCTTGTTGAAAATTTGAAAAATGGCTTCTAAACTTCTAAGGCTTCTAACGTCCCAAAAAAGTAAAATGACATTTATAAAATTATGCCAACATAAAGTAGACATATGGGGAATGTAAAATAATAACTTTTTTGGAGGTATTACTATGTATTTTGAAAGTAGAAAAATTGAAATTTGCAAATTTGCAAATTTTTCTAAAATTTTGCTAAATTTGGTATTTTTTTATAAATAAAAATGAAATATTTTGCCACAAATTTACTACTGTCATGATGCACAATATGTGACAAGAAAACAATCTCAGAATGGCCTGGATAAGTAAAAGCGTTCCAAAGTTATTACCACATCAAGTGACACATGTCAAATTAGACACATTAGCAAAAAAATGGCCTGGGCAGGAAGGTGAAAACAGGCCCAGGGTTGAAGGGGTTAAAAACATGTACCAAGAGAAAAATAAAAGCATATTATATTCAAAATAATTTATAACATAAAAAATGCTTTAAAACCATTAAAATAAACCACACAAATGCTTTGCATGAACAAACACAGCTAAAAAATAAAACAATTACCTCAGGGTGACGAGCAGCCTTTCTTCAGGTGAAATGCAGTGCCGCATGTTGGTGTCCAGGAAAGTAAGGTCCCGGACGGATATACGACATCAGCAAATCAAGCATAGGCACTGACATGCGACAGAATCCAAAAAACTTCTCAGGGTGCTGACGAAGGTCAGTGAACAGGATGTGAAAATGGCCCTTCCTGTACCGTTGAGAAACTATGGGGTGAACCCAGAGTCTCTTTCTCCTCCTCCTCAGTTCTTCAAACAGCACAGATGAATGCTGGCTGAATTGCCGAAAAAGAAGCCAGTGCAGGATAATCTCATCATCAGATTCTTCTCCCATGTTGAAAAAAATCCAGAAACAGCAAAGCAAACTGGGGAAACAAAGAAACCTCTGTATGCTCCTAAAACCATCAGAAAATGGCCAAAAAACACTCAGGTGACCAAGTTAAATACCTTCTTTCTGGGGGTGTGGCCAATTAAATTATTCAAAATTACACCTTCCGTTTTTTTTCCGGTCCGCAAAAAACGGAAGCCATATGGAAACACATGGTCCGTGTTTTGCGGACAAACGGACACATAGAAGAATACAAATGGAACATTACAATCAACTATATACGGAACCGTTGTCCTGCAATTTGCGGACCGCAAAACACAACGTTCGTGTGTAAGAGGCCTTAACCAACCATTAAGGCTCCATTCACATGTACGTATTTTTCTTTTCCAGATTTTCGGTCCGTTTTTGGCGGATCCGTGTTTCTGCAAAAACCTTCCGTTTTTACCAATTGTACATCCGCATCCGTTCCGTTTCCATTTTTCTGCAAAAAAAAAAAGGAAGGAGGAATATCTATTGGTAGGGTATTTCTTTCTATTTCCTGGAAACTGATCCGCAATTGCGGATGATATGCGGATGACGTATTGATGCATTTCGCATATCATCCGCATTTTATGCGGACCCATTGACTACAATGGGACCACGGACCGCATATGCGGACAAAAGTATTACGGAACGGAACACAGTGCTGAGCGGGAGACTCGCATGTCTCCCGCAACGCATCTACAGGGCTGGACTCGGCACTGACTGGGATCCCATATAATGCTATGCGATCCCTGTCAGTGCCAAGTCCAGCCCTGTAGATGCGTTGCGGGAGACATGCGAGTCTCCCGCTCGTGTGAAAGGGGCATAAAACATATGGACGTGTGAATGGAGCCTAACA
The DNA here is from genome assembly GCA_900303285.1 of Rhinella marina. Classification (NCBI taxonomy): domain Eukaryota; kingdom Metazoa; phylum Chordata; class Amphibia; order Anura; family Bufonidae; genus Rhinella; species Rhinella marina. Next base: position 3,515 of record ONZH01011998.1, read on the forward strand.
GCTTGTCAGGACTTTGGCATGGTAATGATTCATTGGATATCTCCTTTAACTCCCTTAATGACCAGTCTGTTTTGGTCCTTAGTTTATTGTTGGATTCCTAGAACTTTTTTTATTTTTCTGTCAATATTGCCTTATGAGGGCTTATTTTGTGTGGGAAAAGTTGCAGTTTTCAATGGAACTATTTTGTTATATTCATAACTTACTAATTAAGCAGTAAAGTAACAATACTGCCACCTTTTTTATGCTATACATTTTGTGGTGTTTATTTTTTGGCATAAATAACAATTACAGTGATACCAAGTGTGTGTATATATACACTCACCGGCCACTTTATTAGGTACACCTGTCCAACTGCTCGTTAACACTTAATTTCTAATCAGCCAATCACATGGCGGCAACTCAGTGCATTTAGGCATGTAGACATGGTCAAGACAATCTCCTGCAGTTTAAACCGAGCATCAGTATGGGGAAGAAAGGTGATTTGAGTGCCTTTGAACGTGGCATGGTTGTTGGTGCCAGAAGGGCTGGTCTGAGTATTTCAGAAACTGCCTGATCTACTGGGATTTTCACGCACAATCATCTCTAGGGTTTACAGAGAATGGTCCGAAAAAGAAAAAACATCCAGTGAGCGGCAGTTCTGTGGCGGAAATGCCTTGTTGATGCCAGAGGTCAGAGGAGAATGGGCAGACTGGTTCGAGCTGATAGAAAGGCAACAGTGACTCAAATTTCCACCCGTTACAACCAAGGTAGGCAGAAGAGCATCTCTGAACGCACAGTACGTCGAACTTTGAGGCAGATGGGCTACAGCAGCAGAAGACCACACCGGGTGCCACTCCTTTCAGCTAAGAACAGGAAAACTGAGGCTACAATTTGCACAAGCTCATCGAAATTGGACAGTAGAAGATTGGAAAAACGTTGCCTGGTCTGATGAGTCTCGATTTCTGCTGCGACATTCGGATGGTAGGGTCAGAATTTGGCGTCAACAACATGAAAGCATGGATCCATCCTGCCTTGTATCAACGGTTCAAGCTGGTGGTGGTGGTGTCATGGTGTGGGGAATATTTTCTTGGCACTCTTTGGGCCCCTTGGTACCAATTGAGCATCGTTGCAACGCCACAGCCTACCTGAGTATTGTTGCTGACCATGTCCATCCCTTTATGACCACAATGTACCCAACATCTGATGGCTACTTTCAGCAGGATAATGCGCCATGTCATAAAGCTGGAATCATCTCAGACTGGTTTCTTGAACATGACAATGAGTTCACTGTACTCAAATGGCCTCCACAGTCACCAGATCTCAATCCAATAGAGCATCTTTGGGATGTGGTGGAACGGGAGATTTGCATCATGGATGTGCAGCCGACAAATCTGCGGCAACTGTGTGATGCCATCATGTCAATATGGACCAAAATCTCTGAGGAATGCTTCCAGCACCTTGTTGAATCTATGCCACGAAGAATTGAGGCAGTTCTGAAGGCAAAAGGGGGTCCAACCCGTTACTAGCATGGTGTACCTAATAAAGTGGCCGGTGAGTGTATATATGTATATGTATATATATATATATATATATATATATATATATATATATATCTTAATAATATAAAAATGAGTTTCTGTCTGTCTGTCTGTCTGTCTGTTCTCTATGCGCGACCAAACTACTGGACCGATTTTGACCAAATTCGGCACACAGGTACATCAGGTGTCCGGGAAGGTTTTAGACCAGGTCTTATCTCTCTAGGACGTACCGTTCCCGAGATATTCCCAAAATATGATCTCCATTAGCCAACATTACAACTGGGAGCTTTGGTTTTAAACTCCAACTGCCATTCTCTGCAAAGGCACAGGGAGGGCAGGTTTCCATAACAACCAGGTAATTATCAGCAGCTAAGGATCTCATCCATTTCTATTTACTGACACTGTTAAAGGTATTCCGGTTACCATAAATATAACTGATGTTTTTTTCTATTACTACAGTTCAGTAGTAATAAAAGATGTTTTGCTCCACTGCTGCCTATTGCGTGGGCTCATAAATAAGCATAGTATTGACCTTTAATTCAGGCCACCCTACAAGAAGTACTTAAAACCCCCGCCCCAGGTCTCACTAAGCCACACCCCCAACTCTGTCAGGCCACATCCCCTTTCACTCCGAAGCCAACAGAGATTGAAAAAATAAAGGTAAAAATCAACTTCTGTCAGCTGCAGGGATGGGTGGGAGGTTGACTTTCTTTCTGCAACAACACACACAAACATTAAATAAAATAGATTAAATCCACCCATGCGAAGCGTCTTGCTAATCCACGCCCCCGACTCTGTCAGGTCACGCCCCCTCCCACTCCGCAGCCAATGGGAATTTAAAAAATGAAGGTAAAAATAAACTTCTGTTTGCTGCAGGGGTGGGAGGGTGAATTTCTCTCTGCAATGACACACAAAAATTTTAGATGAAATAGACTGATTATAGACTACAACCGTTCGAAGCCTCTTGCTAAGCCAGGCCCCGTCTCTGTCAGGCCACGCCCCCTCTCACTCCGCAGCCATTCTGCAACGACACACAGAAAAATTTAATGAAATAGATTAAATGCACCTATGCGAAGCGCTTTGCTAAGCCACGCCCCGACTCTGTAAGGCCACGTCCCCTGCCACTCCGCAGCCAACAGGGATTGAAAAAATAAAGGTAAAAATCAACTTCTGTCAGCTGCAGGGATGGGTGGGAGGTTGACTTTCTTTCTGCAACGACACACAGAAACATTAAATGAAATAGATTAAATACACCCATGTGAAGCGTCTTGCTAATCCACGCCCCCGACTCTGTCAGGTCACGCCCCCTCCCACTCCGCAGCCAACGGGGATTGAAAGAATAAAGGTAAAAATAAACTTCTGTTTGCTGCAGGGGTGGGAGGGTGAATTTCTCTCTGCAATGACACACAAAATTTTAGATGAAATAGACTAATTTCAGACTACAACCGTTCGAAGCATCTTGCTAAGCCACACCCCCAACTCTGCCAGGCCACGCCCCCTCCCACTCCGCAGGCAACAGGGATTGAAAAAAAATCAGCTGCAGGGGTGGGAGGGTGAATTTCTCTCTGCAACGACACACAAAAATCGTAGATGAAATTGACTAATTTTAGACTACGACCATTCAGTACTAATAAAAGATGTTTTTTTCCACTGCTACCCATTGCGGGTCCCCATAAATTACCAGGTCATCGACCTGTAATTCATGACACTCTGACCCCCGCCCCAGGCCACGCCCCCTCCCACTCTGCAGCCAACGGGGATTGAAAAAATGAAGGTAAAAATCAACTTCTGTCAGCTGCAGGGGTGGGAGGGAAGTTGGATTTCTTTCTGCAACAACATACAGAAACATTAAATGAAATAGATTAAATATACCCGTGCAAAGCAATAGTTTCTTCCACTGTTACCCATGGCGTGTCCTCATAAATTACCATGGCATCGACCTGTAATTCTGGCCACCATCAAAAGAAGGACTTAAAACCCCGCCCCAGGTCTTGCAACGTCACGCCCCCGACTCAGTCAGGCCATGACCCCTCCCGCTCCGCAGCCAATGGAGATTGAACAATTGAAGGTAAAAATCAACATCTGTCAGCTGCAGGGATGGGAGGGAGGATGACTTTCTCTCTGCAACGACACACAGAAACATTAAATGAAATAGATTAAATATACCCGCGCAAAGCAATGTTTTTTTCCACTGCTACCCATTTTTTTCCCTCAAATTACCATGGCATTAACCTATAATTCAGGCCACCCTGAAATGAAGGACTTAACCCCCCCCGTGTCCCATTAAACCACGCCCCCTCCCACTCCACAGCCAATAGGGATTGAAAAAATGAAGGTAAAAATCAATTTCTGTCAGCTGCATTGACTTTCTCTCTGCAACGACACACAGAAACATTAAATAAATAGATGAAATATACCCAGGCGAAGCCGGGTCTTTCTGCTAGTATATATATATATATATATATATATATATATATATATATATATATATATATCTTAATAATATAAAAATGAATTTCTGTCTGTCTGTCTGTCTGTTCTCTATGCGCGACCAAACTACTGGACCGATTTTCACCAAATTCGGCACACAGGTACATCAGGTGTCCGGGAAGGTTTTAGACCAGGTCTCATCTCTCTAGGACGTACCGTTCCCGAGATATTACCAAAATATGATCTCCATTAGCCAACATTACAACTGGGAGCTTTGGTTTTAAACTCCAACTGCCATTCTCTGCAAAGCCACACAGGGAGGGCAGGTTTCCATAACAACCAGGTAATTATCAGCAGCTGAGGATCTCATCCATTTCTATTCACTGACACTGTTAAAGGTATTCCGGTTACCATAAATATAACTTATGTTTTTTTCTATTACTACAGTTCAGTAGTAATAAAAGATGTTTTCCTCCACTGCTGCCTATTGCGTGGGCTCATAAATAAGCATGGTATTGACCTTTATTTCAGGCCACCCTAAAAGAAGTACTTAAAACCCCCGCCCCAGGTCTCACTAAGCCACACCCCCAACTATGTCAGGCCACACCCCCTTTCACTCCGCAGCCAACAGAGATTGAAAAAATAAAGGTAAAATCAACTTCTGTCAGCTGCAGGGATGGGTGGGAGGTTGACTTTCTTTCTGCAACAACACACACAAACATTAAATAAAATAGATTAAATCCACCCATGCAAAGCGTCTTGCTAATCCACGCCCCCGACTCTGTCAGGTCACGCCCCCTCCCACTCCGCAGCCAACGGGAATTGAAAAAATGAAGGTAAAAATAAACTTCTGTTTGCTGCAGGGGTGGGAGGGTGAATTTCTCTCTGCAACGACACACAAAAATTTTAGATGAAATAGACTGATTATAGACTACAACCGTTCGAAGCCTCTTGCTAAGCCAGGCCCCGTCTCTGTCAGGCCACGCCCCCTCTCACTCCGCAGCCATTCTGCAACGACACACAGAAACATTAAATGAAATAGATTAAATGCACCTATGCGAAGCGCTTTGCTAAGCCACGCCCCGACTCTGTAAGGCCACACCCCCTCCCACTCCGCAGCCAACAGGGATTGAAAAAATAAAGGTAAAAATCAACTTCTGTCAGCTGCAGGGATGGGTGGGAGGTTGACTTTCTTTCTGCAACGACACACAGAAACATTAAATGAAATAGATTAAATACACCCATGTGAAGTGTCTTGCTAATCCACGCCCCCGACTCTGTCAGGTCACGCCCCCTCCCACTCCGCAGCCAATGGGGATTGAAAAAATAAAGGTAAAAATAAACTTCTGTTTGCTGCAGGGGTGGGAGGGTGAATTTCTCTCTGCAACGACACACAAAAATGTTAGATAAAATAGACTAATTATAGACTACAACTGTTCGAATCGTCTTGCTAAGTCACGCCCCCAACTCTGTCAGACCACGCCCCCTATCACTCTGCAGCCATTCTGCAACGACACACAGAAACATTAAATGAAATAAATTAAATCACCTATGCGAAGCGCTTTGTTAAGCCACGCCCCCAACTGTGTCAGGTCACGCCCCCTCCTACTCCGCAGCCAACAGGGATTGAAAAAATGAAGGGAAAAATAAACTTCTGTCAGCTGCAGGGGTGGGAGGGTGAATTTCTCTCTGCAATGACACACAAAAATCGTAGATGAAATTGACTAATTTTAGACTACGACCATTCAGTACTAATAAAAGATGTTTTTTTCCACTGCTACCCATTGCGGGTCCCCATAAATTACCATGTCATCGACCTGTAATTCATGCCACTCTGACCCCCGCCCCAGATCTCGCGAAACCACGCTCCGACTCTGTCAGGCCACGCCCCCTCCCACTCCGCAGCCAACGGGGATTGAAAAAATGAAGGTAAAAATCAACTTCTGTCAGCTGCAGGGGCGGGAGGGAGGTTGGATTTCTTTCTGCAACAACATACAGAAACATTAAATGAAATAGATTAAATATACCCGTGCAAAGCAATGTTTTCTTCCACTGTTACCCATGGCGTGTCCTCATAAATTACCATGGCATCGACCTGTAATTCTGGCCACCATCAAAAGAAGGACTTAAAACCCTGCCCTAGGTCTTTCAATGTCACGCCCCCGACTCAGTCAGGCCATGATCCCTCCCACTGCGCAGCCAATGGAGATTGAACAATTGAAGGTAAAAATCAACATCTGTCAGCTGCAGGGATGGGAGGGAGGATGACTTTCTCTCTGCAACGACACACAGAAACATTAATAGATTAAATATACCCGCGCAAAGCAATGTTTTCTTCCACTGCTACCCATTGTGTTTCTTCAAATTACCATGGCATTAACCTATAATTCAGGCCACCCTGAAATGAAGGACTTAACCCCCCCCCCGTGTCCCATTAAACCACACCCCTCCCACTCCGCAGCCAATAGGGATTGAAAAAATGAAGGTAAAAATCACCTCCTGTCAGCTGCATTGACTTTCTCTCTGCAACGACACACAGAAACATTAAATGAAATAGATGAAATATACCCAGGCGAAGCAGGGTCTTTTTGCTAGTATATATATATATATATATATATATATATATATATATACACGTTATACAGTTTTTTTTAAAAAATGTTTTCCTATTGTTGCACAATATAACTCCTTTAACCCTTACACTCCCAGCGCCGCGATGCGGGTGGTGTACAGACGCCCCGTGTGGCCAATCGGGGTGTCTGTACACCATATGAAAACTGTAATCCGCGCTGGCCACTAGATGGCAGGCCAGGATAAGAGATGAGCAATTCTTGGATTTATCTGAGTCTAGAAAATCCCTGATTGCTCATAAAGAAAAAAAAAAGCCACAATATATCAGCTCATATTAGAGCTTTCAAATAGTAAAAAAAAAAATAAAAAAAAATGTTAAAAAATATATAAAAAATAAAAAAGATATAAAAGTTCAAATCACCCCCCTTTCCGTATAATTAAAAAATAAATAACTAAATAACAATAAATATAAACATCATGGGTATCACCGTGACCGAAAACGCCCGTACTTTTAAAATATTAAAAAAAAATCCAATACGGCGAATTGTGTGGAGAAAAAAAGCGTCCAAATGGCGATTTGCCGTTTTTTGTCGCTTTTTTTTTCTAAAAAAAATTAAATAAAAAGTGATCAAAAAGACATACACACCCCAGAATGGTATCAATAAAAACTTCAGATCGTACCACAAAAAATGAGCCCCCATACAGCTCTGTACACATCAATACCAAAAAGTTATAGGGGTCAAGATATGACAAGGAAAAAAAATGGGCAAATTTCTAATTATTTTATCACTATGAAAACGCAGGAAAAATTATACATATTAGGTATTCCGGATTCGTACTGACCAGTAGAATGAAAGTAATGGATCAGTTTTAATGCACATCGAATGCTGTAAATAAGAAACCCGTAGAACTGTAGCGGAATAGCGTTTTTTTGCAATTTCACTTGATTTGGAATTTTTTTTCCCGCTTTTTACTACACCATATGCAATATTAAATGGTGGCGTTGGAAAGTACAACTTGTCCTGCAAAAAAAAAGCCCTCATACAGCTATGTGAACAGAAAAATAAAAGAGTTATGGCTGTTTGAAGGCAGGGAGCGCAAAACGAAAATGCATAACCAAAAAAACCTCCGGGAGTGAAAGGGTTAAAATGTTGTTTTTTTTCATAGCTGTTTCTCAACACCAAGAACTTTTATTTTTCTTTCTAGAAGGCAGTGTGAGGGCTTGATTTTTGCAGGATAACTTGCAGGTACATAGTACATACATATGGTACATAATATTCAGACTTTCTGATCACTTTATATTCTTTTTTTATGGCAAATAAGCAAAATACAACTATTCTGGATTTTTCTTATGGCAGTGTAGGATAAATTACATAATTGTGGAATGCACTATGTTATGGACACAGATATGAAATTTGTGGTGGGGATTTTTATTTTTGCTTTTTTTCTATTGAAAAGCATTGTTTTTCTATGAAAAAGGGTGTATTTTTAAATTTTCATGTATATTTGACTTTTACTTTTACAATTTATTAGTCCCACAATAGTACTTTGACATGTGATCTTCTGATCACTTTCTATAATCCACTGTACTACTTATACAATACTGTGTAATATAATGCCAGTACTATTTTGACAGACACTATCAGGGTTTCACCTCTTGTACAGCTCCAATAGGCAATCACTGAGCAAGCCTAGGGTCCTTCATTATGTTCCTGGTTGCCATACTCAGCTAATGATACCCCATAATTTTGTTCACAGTGGTGCTGATGCTTCACAGAAGAAGTCCCCCTCCTTAAACCACTTAGATGCTGCAGTCACTATTGACTGCAACATCTAAGAGGTAAACAGCCCGAATTAGCCTTCTTTTTTTTGGGTTATTAAAGCAGCAGCCTTGTCTGCCTGAAGTGTATCCCCATCAGGCTGTACCTCTCTCCTGCAGCCTGCTGGCAATTGTTAGGATAGCAATATTGCATAAGCAGTACAGGGCATTATAGAAACAATCATCCAGGCTTTAAACAATTTTAAAATAGCATTTTAATTATGGGATCATATCTCAACCCAAAACTTCAATATCTGGTAGCTAATGATTTATAACTGCATTGACATTTAGGCTACATAAAACTTGACTAGTTAATGAGACCTGCAGCTAGTTGTTTGTCTCATGTGACATAGCAAAGCTACAAATTTGGAGATGTATACATCCATATTTTCAACCCTAACTACAGTGCCGTGTGAAAGTATTTGGTCCCCTGGAACTTTTCAACCTTTTGTCACATTTCAGGCTTCAAACAAAAAGATATAACATTTTAAATTTTTGGTGAAGAATCAACAACAAGTAGGTCACAATTGTGAAGTGCAACGAAATTTATTGGATCATTTAAACTTTTTTTGTAATAAAAAAACTGAAAAGTTGGGCGTGCAAAACTATTCGGCCCCCTTGCATTAATACTTTGTTGCGCCACCTTTTACTGCGATTACAGCTGCAAGTCGCTTGGGGTATGTCTCTATCAGTTTTGCACATCTAGAGACTGAAATTCTTGCCCATTCTTCCTTGCCAAACAGTTCGAGCTCTTTGAGGTTGGATGGAGAGTGTTTGTGAACAGCAGTTTTCAGCTCTTTCCACATATTCTAAATTGGATTTAGGTCTAGACTTTGACTTGGCCACTTGACCTGGATACGTTTATTTTTGAACCATTCCATTGTAGATTTTGCTTTATGTTTGTGATCATTGTCTTGTTAAAAGATAAATCTCCGTCCTAGTCTCAGGTCTTTTGCAGACTCCAACAGGTACAGGTTTGCATCCAGAATGGTCCTGTATTTGGCTCCATCCATCTTCCCATCAATTTTAACCATCTTCCCTGTCCCTGCTGATGAAAAGCAGGGCCAAACCATGATGCTGCCACCACCATGTTTGACAGTGAGGATGGTGTGTTCAGGGTGATGAGCTGTGTTGCTTTTATGCCAAACATATCATTTTGCATTGTTTCCAAAAAGTTCGATTTTGGTTTCATCTGACCAGAGCACCTTCTTCCACATGTTTGGTGTGTCTCCCAGGTAGCTTGTGACAAACTGTAAACAAGACTTTTTATGGATATCTTTGAGAAATGGCTTTCTTCTTGCCACTCTCCCATAAAGTCCAGATTTGTCAAGTGTTCGACTGATTGTTGTCCTATGGACAGACTCTCCCATCTCAGCTATAGATCTCTGCAGTTCATCCAGAGTGATCATGGGCCTCTTGGCTGCATCTCTGATCAATCTTCTTCTTGTTTGAGATGAAAGTTTAGAGGGATGGCCGGGTCTTGGTAGATTTGCAGTGGTCTGATACTCCTTCCATTTCAATATGATCGCTTGCACAGTGCTCCTTGGGATGCTTAAAGCTTGGGAAATCTTTTGGTATCCAAATCCGGCTTTAAACTTCTCCACAACAGTATCACGGACCTGCCTGGTGTGTTCCTTGGTCTTCATTATGCTCTCTGTGCTTTAAACAGAACCCTGAGACTATCACAGAGCAGGTGCATTTATACGGAGACTTGATTACACACAGGTGGATTCTATTTATCTTCATCAGTCATTTAGGACAACATTGGATCATTCAGAGATCCTCAATGAACTTCTGAAGTGAGTTTTCTGAACTGAAAATAAATGGGCCGAATAATTTTGCACGCCCAACTTTTCAGTTTTATTATTACAAAAAAAGTTAAAATGATCCAATAAATTTCGTTCCACTTCACAATTGTGACCCACTTGTTGTTGATTCTTCACCAAAAATTTAAAATGTTAATTTTTTTGTTTGAAGCCTGAAATGTGGCAAAAGGTTGAAAAGTTTCAGGGGGCCGAATACTTTCGCAAAGCACTGTATAAGTAGTATTCTTAAATCTATGCTTATTAAAACCCTTCAAGTGTAAAATTGTTGTTGCCACATGAAATGATTATTATTTCTCTTTCAAATTCACTGCAAGTTGTTACTAAATTACATAAGTGGGAGCATGAATGTCATAGATGTTCATAATTATGAGAATTAGTATTGGACAGCACTTGCATAAAGGCCAACATATCCTTATAATCTGAACTTTGGAAATCTGCCAAAAGTATGAGATTTTTTTTTTAATGACAGCTAATGAAAGATTTAAGTTTGAATAATTTCTCACTTTTTGGTTCTCACAGGATTGACTTCCCAAATGGAACCGGAATACATTATGTTGTAATATGTTTACTTCACTTTATTGCATTGCGAAAGCAAATTTTATGTTGTAACTTAATTAAAATAAATTGAAAAGTTACATTGCAAATAACAAAGACTGTTTAAGAGTGGAATAAACTTACTTAAGATTTGCCATGATCCATAAATAAAATAAGTGAATGCTTGGTAAATGTTCTGGAGCAATTGCAATCTTGCTGAGTCCTACTTAAAGGTGCCAAATGACCTGAATGCTAATAATTAGATTACAGCAGCCCACAAGTAGATTTTTTATTGTTTCTTGTTAAATGGCCGCTAAAATCTTTGAGGGTAAAAGAAAATGAAGCTTTATAAAAAAAAATAGCTGATAAAGAAAACATTGCAAGAATACAGTACCAAGTAGTGGCAGTCGCTTGTGGTCAAACAAATTTAAAAATATTGCATAAATAAACGGTAGGCAGGGTTTCCAAATTTATAGTTAATGGCAGCACAACTATACTGGTAATATCATAGTTTCTCCCCAAAAGCATGCAGCCATTGATCCAGTTATTTCACCTGAAAAATTATCTGATCCATTAACAATCTATTTTAAAACCCTCTTCAGGGTATGTTTCTGTCATATGCGGCCAATCTTACTTGGGACTTCACACTAAGAAAAGAATTTAGAAATGCTCAATTCTGAAAGTTTATACCACTAAATGAACAGAAAAAAATCATTTAGCACTGTTGTCCACTGTTAAAATCCAAGTTTTACTCGGCATACATTAAAAGTACAGGAACATGAGCCATTCCCTAACCTGTGCCTATAAATTTTTATTCATCCTGTGTCGCCTGTCCTGACCTTTAGAACACGTCCCATATTTGCACAAACTCTGCCATCCCTGACTTCTGCCTCTTTCCTTACTATATGTATTGCATGATCCCTCAGTGCCACACATCTGTGACTCTCATCCCAGTGGGGACTATATTTACAGTTCTAATATATTTTAAGGAATTCCACTATGCATAACCTACTTTAACTCCTTCCTCACAACAACTTAATTTAAATCTAGAATTTATCTTAACTATTCAGAAACCCTATTTCTGTTTTTTCAGCCATTGTTTAGTGAATTTTGGGTTATTGCTTTATTGCAATGTCCACAGTCACCAAGCTTTAAAGGGGTTCTCCAACAGTTTAATACTGATTAACTATCCACAGCAAAGGTCATCAGTATCTCATTGATGGGGCTCCTACACCCTGGGAAATCATTTGTTTAAAGAGACTGCAGCTCTCTGCGACTGCTATGGCCTCTTTCTAAACCAGTGATATAACGTTCATTGGTCACATACAGTACAGACCAAAAGTTGGACACACCTTCTCATTTAAAGAGTTTTCTGTATTTTCATGACTATGAAAATTGTAGATTCACACTGAAGGCATCAAAACTATGAATTAACACATGTGGAATTATATACTTAACAAAAAAGTGTGAAACAACTGTAAATATGTCTTATATTCTAGGTTCATCAAAGTAGCTACCTTTTGCTTTGATTACTGCTTTGCACACTCTTGGCATTCTATTGAATAGCTTTAAGAGGTAGTCATCTGAAATGTTTTTCACGTCACAGGTGTGCCCTGTCAGGTTTAATAAGTGGGATTTTTTGCCTTATGAATGGGGTTGGGACCATGAGTTGTGTTGGGCAGAAGTCAGGTGGATACACAGCTGATAGTCCTACTGAATACACTGTTACAATTTGTATTATGGCAAGAAAAAAGCAGCTAAGTAAAGAAAAACGAGTGGCCATCATTACTTTAAGAAATGAAGGTCAGTCAGTCCGAAAAATTGGGAAAACTTTGAAAGTGTCCCCAAGTGCAGTCGCAAAAACCATCAAGCGCTACAAAGAAACTGTCTCACATGAGGACCGCCCCAGGAAAGGAAGACCAAGAGTCACCTCTGCTGCGGAGGATAAGTTAATCAGAGTCACCACCCTCAGAAATCACAGGTTAACAGCATCTCAGATTAGAGACCAGGTCAATGCCACACAGAGTTCTAGCAGCAGACACATCTCTACAACAACTGTTAAGAGGAGACTGTGTGCAGCAGGCCTTCATGGTAAAATAGCTGCTAGGAAACCACTACTAAGGACAGGCAACAAGCAGAAGAGACTTGTTTGGGCTAAAGAACACAAGGAATGGACATTAGACCAGTGGAAATCTGTGCTTTGGTCTGATGAGTCCAAATTTGAGATCTTTGGTTCCAACCACCATGTCTTTGTGCGATGCAGAAAAGGTGAACGGATGGACTCTACATGCCTGGTTCCCACCGTGAAGTATGGAGGAGGAGGTGTGATGGTGTGGGGGTGCTTTGCTGGTGACACTGTTGGGGATTTATTCAAAATTGAAGGCATACTGAACCAGCATGGCTACCACTGCATCTTGCAGCGGCATGCTATTCCATCTGGTTTGCGTTTAGTTGGACCATCATTTATTTATCAACAGGACAATGACCCCAAACACACCTCCAGGCTGTGTAAGGACTATTTGACCAAGAAGGAGAGTGATGGGGTGCTATGCCAGATGACTTGGCCTTCACAGTCCTGAACCCAATCGAGATGGTTTGGGGTGAGCTGGACTGCAGAGTGAAGGCAAAAGGGCCAATAAGTGTTAAGCATCTCTGGGAACTCATTCAAGACTGTTGGAATACCATTTCAGGTGACTACCTCTTGAAGCTCATCAAGAGAATGCCAAGAGTGTGCAAAGCAGTAATCAAAGCAAAAGGTGGCTACTTTGAAGAACTTAGAATATAAGACATATTTTCAGTTGTTTCACACTTTTTTTGTTAAGTATATAATTCCACATGTGTTAATTCATAGTTTTGATGCCTTCAGTGTGAATCTAGAATTTTCAGTCATGAAAATTCAGAAAACTCTTTGAATGAGAAGGTGTGTCCAAACTTTTGGTCTGTACTGTAGCTTAGGTACAGCTCAGTCCCTTTCAAGTGAATGTAGCTGAGATGGAGTTGAACCTCCTCTGATCTGACACAAAGGACCTATCCTGAGGATACTCATACAACCCTTTTAATCTGAAACATGATCTTAGATTATCCTCAGTTGCCCAGATGCAGCAAAGCACCTCCAAACCATAACATTCTTACCACTATGCTTTACACTTGTGAAATGCTGTCTTTGATTTCTATCAAACATGTTTTCTGGATCTGTGTAGTTTGGTTTGTCAGATCAGATTGCATTTGTCCACAAGTCCTATTATTTACGCAGGAATATAATGAGAACCATGTTCACAATTCACGAGACCCAATGCACATATGGTAGGATAAGCATAGTTTTAAAACAAACAAACTTTGTCAGAGCAAGGTTGAAATCAACAATACATTTGAACGATAAAAGGATATAACTCTTACTCATTTCAAATTCCTCATATATTTCTAGTCAAAGCCCTGTCAAGTGTCTTGTCCTTTGAACGTTCAAATGAATTTTTAACTTCAACTTTATGCAAATACTACTACTAGCTTAGATCCAGCCACTTGAGCCACATACTACTCTTGAATACTTATTTCCACTTTTGCTTTATATTTGTTGCTAGCTTGATATTATGCAAATAGCAATGCTGACATTTCAGTAAGAAACTGTATTATGCTTACTTTCCATGTTTTGTCAAAAAAGTATTGATCTCATGCAGCATGCACTGAAATATGTGTATTTTATTAAAAGACATGCAGTATTATTGTGTTGTTAACCACAGGGAAAGAAAATCTTAAAAATTAGTCATGGTCTATTTCTAAAGCACAGTTAATTTCATGGTCCACTTAAGGAAAGAATTTGCCAATTACTGTTTGTTCTTTCAATCTGCCACATGTTAAAAATTCTGTTTTTTAACCACTGATTATTTGTTCATTTTTGCCCTGCTTACAATTTGTATTAAAATGCTTAATACTCTATCTATTTTATGCTGCAATGAAAGAGTGAAAGCAGTGTACATAGTATTCTAAGCACACAATTTGTGTATGTTACAATATTAAGGAGGATTAGACGTGGGTGAACAACTAAATTTATGGAAGGAATTTTCCCATCTGAAATATAAAAACTGCTTAGGTATCATTTGATTGCAGATTGCAGATTTGTCTGCTTAAAACTTCTTGATCCTTGTGATAACACATTTCTGCTGTAGAAATGCAAAGGTATGGTTAACAGTAAAATGTATCATTTAGAGATGAGATAATTTTTCAAAAATTTGATTCGGCTGGTTCACCAAATTTTTTTAAAAGATTCGCTTTGATCCGAATAAATTTGTTGCGAATTGCATTAAAAAACGGCTACTACCTGGCTGCAGAGAGCCTGGATAGTGGTGTAGAAGAATGTGCCTTGCAGTAAAACGCATAGGGAGTAGTGTTAAGCGAGCACCTCTATGCTCGTATGCTCGGGTGCTTTGGCAGACCTCGAGCATAATGTTAGTCAATGGGACTAAAGCAGGCACCCCCCTCTCAGAAGAGGGGAGGGTATCTGGTTAATAGGAAAAGGTCAGAATCGCGACTTCTCCTCTTTTACTCCTTTTGCTCGTAAAAGTATGCTAATTAACTGAATTTGCACGCATTAGCGCACAATGCGTATACATTAGCGTTCAAATGCGTACGCATTAGCATACAAATCTGTACGCATTAGCATACAATGCGTAGCATTAACGTACAAATCAACATAACAGTGAATGCCAGCATTGCGCTCAAGTACACTCAGTGTTCGACCGAACACCGAGCAGAGCCGAGCGTAGACATGCTCGGCCGAACAGTGAGTTTGGCCGAGCATGCTCGCTCAACACTAATAGGGAGTCTACTGTGGTAGTGAAAGAATACTGTGAGCCAGTGTGACACGCACATAACAGGCTTCTTAGAATCGCTGCACACTTATGTATTTGGGCAGTTAAGGGGCCAAAACTCACCAAACAACTCAAGTCTGAACTCAGCCTTACAGGTGAATGTTAGCGCCAGCTATAAAGAATCGTGCAGAGGCCCAAGATCTTACTAGAGCGCCAAAAACGCATGTCTTTTACACCAATTCACTGATTCCACATACATTTTGACAGAACCTGTTCTATTGCACGCTTATACAAGCAGAGCCCCCCAGACAGCGTGGATATGGCAGTGGCAGCAGCATCAGCAGACTATAGAGTGGCACGACGACAGTGTGGCCAGGTGGCAGCAGCATGAGTAGGCCACAGAGTGGCAGAATGACAGACCCTGGAAGTGGCAGCAGCAGTGGAAGTAGTAGTACAATTTGGAGGCCACAGATTGGCACAATTACCTTATTTTGAGGTAACGGCAGCTAGGAGAAGGCATGTGCAGTTGGCGGCGACAGCAGCATCAGGCCGGAGAGTGGCATGATGACATACCCTGAAGAGCAGACCGTAATAAAAATTTCTCGTCCTTTTGGTTAAGATCAACTGTTGCATATGTTCTTATCAGTATGGAGGCTGGTTATGCCAGCAGACGGAAACCAAGACCGAGGAGGTGCAGTGAAGGCTCCAGTTTTGCCTCGACTGTGACAAAATGTCAGTATTGACCCAAGACGCCAAGAAAGTTCGGAGTTCCATCTTGAGATTGAGCTGGCGGTCTGCAGGAAGCTAAGCTACCACCTGTGGGAACCCCTGCCTTCTGCCTCCCCAATCTCATCGCTGAGTGTCCCGGGGGCCAGAATATTTTACTTTTAAAAATTTGAGTGTTCAAAACAAACAGGGTTTCCTGTGTACTTGAGCTTTGAATAATGGAATAGGACTACAGAACGTACCAAAAATTTACGACTGACATGCTGCTGCCGAGCAGAAGGTCCAAAAAATTCTAATCAATTTAGTAGGCCAACGAGTGACACCATAACAGCAGCTGCTAGAGCCAGCAGCAGTCGAACAAATTTCAAGGCCACAGAGTGGCACCGTAACAGCAGCTGCAAGAGGCAGCAGCAGTTGAATACATTTGCTAGGCTACCGAGTGGCACCATAACAGCAGCTGCAAGAGGCAGCAGTCGAATACATTTCAAGGGCACAGAGTGGGAGAGGCAGCAGGAGTCGTTCTAATTTTGATGATACAGAATGGCACAGTGGCATATCCTGGGAGAGGCAGCAGCAGTCATAAAAATTTAAATGCAACATACCGTAGAGTGGCACAATTACATAATTTGGACATAGCGGCATCTAGGACACAGCGTGCGGAGGCGGCGGCAGCAGCAGCAGTAGCATACCATAGAGTGGCACAATTACATAATTTGAAGGTAGCGGCAGCTAGGACACAGTGTGCGGAGGCGGCGGCAACAGCATGAGTAGGCCACGGAGTGGCACAGTTACATAATTTGGACGTAGCGGCAGCTAGGACACAGCGTGTGGAGGCGGCGACAGCAGCATGAGTAGACCACAGAGTGGCACAATTACATAATTTGGACGTAGCAGCAGGTAGGACACAACGTGTGGAGGCGGCGGCTGTAGCATGAGTAGGCCACAGAGTGGCAAAATTATATAATTTGGACGTAGCGACAGCTGGGACACAGCGTGTGGAGGTGGCGGCAGTAGCATGAGTAGGCCACAGAGTGGCACAATTACATAATTTGGACGTAGCGGCAGCTAGGACACCACGCGTGGAGGCGGCGGCAGCAGCATGAGTAGGCCACAGAGTAGCACAATTACATAATTTGGACGTAGCGGCAGCTAGGACACAGCGTGCGGAAGCGGCAGCAGTAGCATACGGTAGAGTGGCACAATTACATAATGTGAAGGTAGCGGCAGCTAGGACACAGCGTGAGGAGACGGCGGCAACAGCATGAGTAGGCCACAGAGTGGCACAATTACATAATTTGGATGTAGCGGCAGCTAGGACACAGAGTGTGGATGCGGTAGCAGCATCATCAGGCCACAGAGTACCATGGTGACATAGTCTGGAGGTGACAGCAGTAGCAGCATGAGGAGACCTGATTGTTAAGGTGGCAGCAGCATCAGAAGGCTACATATTGGGTCAGTGACAGAGTGGAGAGGTGGGTGGCAATACCAGTCACTGGTAAAGATGCTGGGTAATAGAAGGAGCAGCTGGTAGATGTGTGGCTTCAGGCGGGTGGCAGCATCAGAGTGGCTGAGGCAGGTAGCCTGAAGAATACAGTCTCATTTGTCAATGTTTGGGTGACGCATCATAAATGATCTAATCTGAAGCATCAGGCGTTGGTGGGTCAAAATCCTGGCTGATCCATGCCTGATTCATCTTGACAAAGGTGAGTCTTTCTACATTTTGGAAGGACAGGCGAGTTCTCCTTGCGGTAACTATGGCCCCCGCCGCACTGAACACCCGCTCTGATGCCACACTACTAGCCGGGCAGGAAAGCTTCTCCAGTGCAAACTAGGCCAGTTGCGGCCACAAATCCAGTTTGGCTGCCCAGTAGTCCAGCGGATCTTCAATGTGGGGTGGCAGGGTACTGTCCAAGTGGGCCACCACCTGCTGCTTTAGGGTCTGCTCCTGGTCTACCTGCTGCTGCTGGTGAGTACTTTCCACACTTGGTGAGTGAAGAAAGCTGCTCATCAGCGACTCCAGACTCAAGTTGCTGCTGATGGAGCTGGTACTGCTCCTAACCCCCCTCACAGCAGCCGTGGCAGTGGTACGTGAGCACTGAGGGACCCCCCGGTCAGACCTGCGAGAGGATGGATGACGTCGCAGATAGGCAGCAGCCAACTGACTACATAGGATGTCTCTATAGTACTTCAGTTTGTCCTCCCTCTCAGCAGGTGAAAAAAGGCCCCCATTTTAGACCGGTAGTGAGGGTCCAAGAGGGTGGAGAGCCAGAAGTCATCCCTCTGCCGTATGGTGAATATTCGGCCGTCACTACGTAAGCAAGTAAGCGTGCATCGGGCCATTTGCGCAAGTGACTCGGAGGGACTCCTTGCCTCTAAATCCACTGTATACTGCCATGATGTCTCTGGGTCATCTGTCTCATCTTCCTCATCCCCCTCTACCTCCTCTGGCTGCTCCTGCTCCTCCTCTTATGTCACCTAGGCAGAAAAACCACTAAATGCTTGTGCTCCAATGTCCTCCTCCTATTCCTCCAGTTCAGCCCCCATTGGACTCATGTGGCCATGAGATTCAGTCTCCACGTCTCCAGTCCCCTGACCAGAAAGATTTTGTAGCATCTGTTCCAGGACATGAAGCAGTGGAATGACGTTTATACCGTAGTCCTGGCGACTGACAAATAACGTGGCCTCCACAAAGGGCCTGAGCAAGCGGCAGGTGTCACGCATGAGCTGCCACTGGCTGAAATCAAAATTACACAGGGGAGTACTCCTGTCCGCTTGGATCATTAAGAAATTGTTTATGGCCTTTCTCTGTTCGTACAGTCGGTCCAACATATGGAGGGTAGCATTCTAACGGGTGGAAACGTCACATATCAGCCTATGTTGGGGGACGCCATTCTGCCACTGCAGCTCAAGGAAGGTGTGCTTGGCGGTGTAGGAATGGCTGAAGTTCATGCAAAGTTTCCTGGCCATTTTTAGAATGTTTTGCAGTTGGGTATAAGACTTGAGGAACCGTTTGACAACCAGATGAAATACATGCGCCATGCAGGGCGCATGGCTCAGCCCTCCTTGGCGCAGTTCGGACACAGTGTTCTTTCTGTTATTTGTCTCTATGGTTCCGATTTTTAGTTGTCGCGGAGAAAGACAGCAATAGATTTCTTCTTTCAAGACCCGGAGCATTTCCTCCCCTGTGTGACTTTATTCGCCCAGGCAAACCAGGCGTAGAACTGTGTGACACCGCCGTTCCGTGCACATGTGGTACGCTAGAGGAGGACTATGACTTGGCCCTTCAGTGGAGGCTGAGGTGGTGAAGAAGGAGCCAGCCATTAGCGCAGGATCAGCAGTTTGACAACGAGGAGGAGAAAGTCGTGTCACCTGTTCAAGTTGCTTGTGTGGCTGGGCAGGAAGCACATTGACCCAGTGGGCAGTAAAGGACATGTACTGGCCTTGACCGTAGTTACAACTCCACACGTCGGCGCTGCCGTGCACTTTGGCAGACACCGACAGGCTAAAGGACTGTTGCTGCTGCCGACTGGACCTCCACATCTGAACCACAGTTCTCCCAGGCCACTTTGTGGTGACGCTGCATATGTTGGAGCAGGGCCGTGGTGCCAACATTAGCACCCTGGCCAGGCTTCACTTTCTGACCATAGATTCTCCTTATAGCCATGTTGACCTCCTCAGGAGTCTTAACAAAAAACTTCCACACCGCCAAGTAGGCGATTTTACCACCAATACTCCGCACTGACTGAGTAGTACCTCTGCTGCCTGGCTGAGCCCCTGCGCCGCTCTTTTCAAGGCCTGAAAGCACCTGCGAAGAGTGCGGTCTAACCCGTGCCTGTTTGGCTCTAACCCGTGCCTGTTTGGCTCCCGACCTCGCACTGCTGCCACTACGCTGACTAAAGGCAACACTACCGACTTGCTGCCTGCACCGCTGCCTGACGCGCAAGCTTTCAGTCTCGTCTGCAGATGATGATAATGATGATGAAGCCCTTGCTTCACCCAGCTCCCAAGTGCGATCGGCTACATCATCATCAACTACAGTTTGCACGTCGCTAATGTCCTCCTCAACTGTCTCTGTGTACAAAGCCTGACCGCTCTCAACATCACCTCCCACTACACTCTCCTCATCAGTACTTGACCGCCTACTGGAAGGAGCGGATTTCTGCCTTACCTCTTGGCTTCCAAGTAGCTGATGACTGTCCTCAAATAGTTTGTCCTCGCTGTATAGTGGCGCAGAGCCCATAGCATATAGTACTTCTCTTGCTGAGGGAACCGAAAAGACAGAGGTAGGTTGAGGACAGGTGAGGGCACTGAAGCTGCTCCAGGCCCATTCCAACTAAGGGCTGTGTGTGACGAACTCACCGACACTTGGCTGGGTGTTTCAGATGTCATCTGGGAGGAAGTGGATGACCGAGTTAACCGTTCAAGAACATCTGGGTTGGTGGTCAACAGACAACCACTAGATGACACCATTAGCTGTGGCCTCGCCGAGTGACCCCAATGCCACATCTCCTTCATCTGCTGAGACCTGTGCCTATTCCAGAAACATTTGTGCCACTGCCCATCCCTAGTGAAGGGCCTGTCACCCCTATTTCTGACATACTGTTTGAATAAAAATTTTAAATAAAAGGAAATTAAGAATCCCAAAAAATATATACTTTGCTCACTGCCAACTGCTTAACTATTTCTTTAAGAAATATTGTCACCCACAGAGTGGGTTAACAATGAGTTGCTGAACTGCAGTACAATGGGTTACTGCACAGCACTACACACTATATAACGATTTTCTTTTTCTATGGCGACTGACGCTGCAAATAGTTATTTAAAATTAACAACCCCACAAACACGGATTTACAGTATTTTTGTCAAGTCAACTTCACTGATTAGGTTAGCACAATATCACGCATTGCTGTTTGGATGGTGAATAATGCCACAAATAGTTATTAAAACTAACACCCCCACAAACACGGATTCACTGTTTTTTTGGCAATTCATCTTCACTGACTACGTTAGCACAATATCATGCCTTTCTGTTTGGATGGCGAATAACCCTGCAAATAGTTATTTTAAATTAACAAACCCACAAACACGGATTCATAGTTTTTTTGGCAAGTCAACTTCACTGACTACGTTAGCACAATATCCTGCTTTTCTGTTTGGATGGCGAATAACCCCGCGAATAATTATTTAAAACTAACAGCCCCACAAACACGGATTCACAGTTTTTTTGGCAAGTCAACTTCAGTGACTACGTTAGCACAAAATCACCCTTTTCTGTTTGGATGGCGAAAAAAGCCACAAATAGTTATTTAAAATAAACAAACCCACAGACACAGATTCACTGTTTTTTTGCAATTCAACTTCACTGACTACGTTAGCACAAAATCACCCTTTTCTGTTTGGACGGCGAATAACACTGCAAATAGTTATTTTAAACTAACAAACCCACAAACACAGATTCACTGTTTTTTTGCAATTCAACTTCACTGACTACGTTAGCACTATATCACGCTTTTCTGTTTGGATGGCGAATAACGCTGCAAATAGTTATTTTAAATAAACAAACTCACAAACACATGATTCACTGTTTTTTGGCAAGTGAACTTCAATGACTACATTAGCACAATATCACACTTTTCTGTTTGGATGGCGAATAACGCCGCAAATAATTATTTAAAACTAACAACTAGAGATGAGCGAGCACTAAAATGCTCGGGTGCTCATTATTCAAGTCAAATTTTTCCCGATGCTCGGGTGCTCATTTCGAATAACGAACCCCATTGAAGACTCGAGCATTTTTTGCAGGGGACCAAGGCTCTGCCTAGGGATGGCTTGAATAAAACCTGGAAACCTCAGAAAATGATGGACACACCACGGAAATGGACAGGAAACAGCAGGGGCAGCATGCATGGATGCCTCTGAGGCAGCCTAATCCCTCCATTACCCCAAATGCTCGGGCAACAGCCTGGTGGTGACCCTCAAGACAATTGTGCTGACCCAGACCAAGATGGGCAAGGCACATGCGCTGGCACTTTAGGAAAGTACCCAACTAGGTGCAACGAAGGTCCATCACCACCTGCGAGTGACACCACTGCCCATGCTGGCACTGCTGTTCTGTCCCCCGCCCCACAACGCAGGCATAAGCCTGACACAGCGTGGTGACAGCTTGGTGACCAAGTTAGATTGAGGTAGCAGGTGAACCACCCAAAAATTGACCCTGACACAGCATGGCGGTGAACCCAGAGTGACCAAGTGAGACTGAGGTAGCAGGTGAAGCACTTAACGTCAGACGCCACCTGCATGAGATTAGGGATAGAGCTGCTGTCTGTCACGGAGAGTGTTAGGGCCTGAATTTAGATGTTGGTTAGGCAGGAATCACCCACAAAGAACCCAACAGCCCTTCTAAGGGCTACAAGCACCTTTTCTTTTTGGTCTCCTCCTGGCTGCTGCATGAGATTAGGGATAGAGCCGCTGTCTGTCAGGGAGAGTGTTAGGGCCTGAATTTAGATGTTGGTTAGGCAGGAATCACCCACAAAGAACCCAACATCCCTTCTAAGGGCTAAAAGCACCTTTTTTTTGGTCTCCTGCAGGCTGCTGGCTGGGACTTGTAGTGCAGCTACCACCATCTTGGCTGCACACTGTTAGGGCGTGAAATTAGAATGTGCTTAGAAGGGAATCATCCACAAAGAACCCAACACTCCTTCTAAGGACTACTACGACCTTTTTTTTTGGCCTCCTCCTGGGCAGCTGGCTGGGACTTGTAGTGCAGCGACCTCCATCTTGGCTGCACACTGTTAGGGCCTCAATTTAGATTTTGGTTAGGCAGGAATCACCCACAAAGAACCGAACTGTCCTTCTAAGGGCTACAACAACCTTTTTTTTTTTTTTGGCCTCCTCTCGGCTGCTGGCTGGGACTTGAAGTGCAGCTACAGCCCTCTCGGCTGCACGCTGTGCACAGCGACTGGTGGCAGAAGGGACAGCACGTGGTCCACACAGACCCAAAAGAAATTGCCCAAAGTCCTCTCAGTACTCATTTTTGCTGCTGCTTTACCTTGGCTTGCTGGAATCTGTAGTGCAGTCTTCGGAATACGTTTTTTCTCTCAGTTATATATACTACAGTCCAGTGAACAATTATGTCGTGTGCTGTACAGTAGCGTCAGTCTAGGGTATACATTTTTTCTCTCAATTAGATATCCTACAGCGCATTGAAATATTCTGTCGTGTGCTACACAGTAGCCGGAGTGTAGAAATTATAAGTTTTTTCTCTTAGTTATATATCATACAGTACAGTGAAAAATTGAGTGATTTGCGGTACAATAGCCGCCGTCTAAAGACTACGTTTTTTCTCTCAGTTATCTATACTACAGTGCAGTGAAAAATTCTGTTGTGTGCTGCACACTAGCCGGAGTGTAGAAAATATACGTTTTTCGTCTCGGTCATACATTGTACAGTGCAGTGCAAAATTCTGTCGTGTGCTGCACACTAGCCGGAGTCTAGAAAATATAAATTTTTTTCTCTCATTCATATATCCTACAGTGCAGTGAAAAATTGTGTGGTGTGCGTTATATTAGCGGCAGTCTAGAGAATACGTTTTTTTCTCTCAGATACATTTAATACAGTCCAGTAAAAAATTCTGTGGTGTGTGGTACACTATCCGCAGTCTAGAGAATACGTTTGTGGCCTCAGATATTAATTTGACAGTTTATTGATTACACAAAATGTTGAACCCAAGGGCTAAGGGCCAAGGACGTGGGCGTCCAAGTGATGTAGGGGGGCAGAGGCCGTGGTCCTGGCAGGGTGACACAGTACCTACTGATGAGGGAGCAGTGAAAACGCCGCAGAGTTTCGCTCCCTAGCTTCATCTCGCAACTTTCAAGGTCACGTGGTACACCACTATTGAAACCACAACAGTGCGAACAAGTGATGACATGGATAGTGGATAATGTGTCCAAGTAATTTATCCACCGCCCAGTCTTCCACACAGTCCACCCACTTTAGCCAAGGGAGTAGACCTCTTGCTCCTCCAGCTCAACCTCCTTTCCCCCACCTGCCCCTTGTTGGGTGTGGGAGTCGTTGCCGTTAGAAACAGTCCTCATTCAGGTCTTGGCAAAATAAGCTCAGGTTTATTTTTGAGCAAAAACAAAACAAATTAACAAAAACAAAGTTCAGGAAAATAAGGGGTTAAGTTGCAGCTACCTTAGGATCAAGTAGCACCCCATCTCTCAGCTCATTCAGTCTGAACTGAAAATCCCTCCACCTACATACAAGTGCACTTATATATAATTTACCAGTTCCCAGAATCCATCAGTCTTAAAGGAACATGCATTTGGTTTAAAACAGAAATATTGCACATAAATCATTCATTAAACTACATAAAACACAAAGCATTCTAGCTGTCTCCTTTTAAAATAAAAATAAGCTTACAATCTATATACAGTTTACCAAATTAAACCAAACATAATATAAGAACATAAACCCACTAGGGTACTATTGAAATGAATAAAGCCTGATTTCACCTGAATGCAGATCTCCAGCGGAGGAAAGCAGCTCAGCATGAAGATTCTTTATGTATCCTCTCCTCTCCTCCTCCTCCTTCTCTTCTTACACAAACGCTGAACCAACAGGCAATGTTTCTGAGGGCCAACTGGCACTCTATACAAACAATGTTTACGGAGGGCCACCTACAGGCCCTCTTTACAATAAATTTTTTAGTAGCGTCAACTACAGACACTCAAAAACAATTTTACAGGAGGGTCAACTACAGACACTCCAAAAACAATTTTTTAGGAGGGTCAACTTCAGACACTCCAAAACAAATATTTGGGAGGCTCAGCTAACAGCCATTTGACTGCAATCTCAGTGTGACCAAGGCGTTGGTGGTGTCACCGCCATGCTGTGTCAGTGTAAATTTTATGTGCTTCACCTACTACTTGAGTGTAACTTGGTCACTCTGTTGTCACCGCCATGCTGTGTCAGTGTAAAATTTTATGTGCTTCACCTACTACCTGAGTGTAACTTGGTCACTCTGTTGTCACCGCCATTGCTGTGTCAGTGTAAAATTTATGTGCTTCACCTGCTACCTCAACTAACTTGGTCACTTGTTGGTGTCAACCCTAGAGTGCGGCTTACTATACGCACACGACAGAATTGTTCACTGCACTGTAGTATATATAACTGAGAGAAAAAAAGGA
>ONZH01011999.1:0-115081 GCA_900303285.1 Rhinella marina
AAGGACTTTTTTTTTTTAATATTCTAGGTACACAGCCGTGTACTACCAGGTCAGACGGTGTGTATTAACACCCACGTATATAAAAGAGTTTTGCAGGCACGCAGAACGCACAGTACAGGTGCCAAATAACAGGACTTTTTTTTTAAATATGTCTGATTACACAGCCGTGTACTAACAGGTCAGACGGTGGGTATTTAACAGCAGCACGTATATAAAAGAGTTTTGCAGGCACGCAGAACGCACAATACAGGTGCCAAATAAAAGGACTTTTTTTTAAATATTTCTAGGTACACAGCCGTGTACTACAAGGTCAGACGGTGTGTATTAACACCACGTATATAAAAGAGTTTTTGCAGGCACGCAGAACGCACAATACAGGTGCCAAATAAAAGGACTTTTTTTTTAAATATTTCTAGGTACACAGCCGTGTACTACCAGGTCAGACGGTGTGTATTAACACCACGTATATAAAAGAGTTTTGTAGGCATGCAGAACGCACAGTACAGGTGCCAAATAACAGGACTTTTTTTTTAAATATGTCTGATTACACAGCCATGTACTAACATGGTCAGACGGTGGGTATTAACAGCACGTATATAAAAGAGTTTGCAGGCACGCAGAACGCACAAATACAGGTGCCAAATAAAAGGACTTTTTTTTTAATATTTCTAGGTACACAGCCGTGTACTACCAGGTCAGACGGTGTGTATTAACACCACGTTATATAAAGAGTTTGCAGGCACGCAGAACGCACAGTACAGGTGCCAAATAAAAGGACTTTTTTTAAATATGTCTGATTTACACAGCCGTGTAACTAACAGGTCAGACGGTGGGTATTAACAGCACGTATATAAAAGAGTTTTTGCAGGCACGCAGAACGCACAGTACAGGTGCCAAATAACAGGACTTTTTTTTAAATATGTCTGATTACACAGCCGTGTACTAACAGGTCAGACGGTGGGTATTAACAGCACGTATATAAAAGAGTTTTGCAGGCAGCAGAACGCACAATACAGGTGCCAATAAAAGGCCTTTTTTTAAATATGTCTGATTACACAGCCGTGTACTAACAGGTCAGACGGTGGGTATTAACAGCACGTATATAAAAGAGTTTTGCAGGCACGCAGAACGCACAGTACAGGTGCCAAATAACAGGACTTTTTTTTAAATATGTCTGATTACACAGCCATGTACTAACAGGTCAGACGGTGGGTATTAACAGCACGTATATAAAAGAGTTTTGCAGGCACGCAGAACGCACAATACAGGTGCCAAAAACGCTAGGATATATGACTTATATCCTAGATGTGTGATGGGATTCAATGGATCTTGGAGGCAGGTGCAATCTATTTTGAGACGTCATTGGCATGTGCTATCTACGGATAGGGACTTAAAGGGATGCATTTCAAGGGCCCCGTTGTTGAGTTGGAGGAGGTCAAGGAACCTTAAGGACCTCATTACAAGAAGCCACTATGTACCCCTG
The DNA here is from genome assembly GCA_900303285.1 of Rhinella marina. Classification (NCBI taxonomy): domain Eukaryota; kingdom Metazoa; phylum Chordata; class Amphibia; order Anura; family Bufonidae; genus Rhinella; species Rhinella marina. The sequence continues at coordinate 1,484 of ONZH01011999.1, forward strand.
AAGGGTGGTGGACTCTTTGGAGATAAAGGCCCCAAATGGGGATCTTTTCCCTGTGGAAGCTGCATGGCTTGTAGATATATGGTCAGAGCGGAGAATTTTGTAAATTCAAAAGGAGATAGAGAATTTAAGATCTTGGACCATATCTCATGTAACACTGAAGGGGTGGTATATTATGCACAGTGCCCATGTGGTCATATCTATGTTGGTATGACCACAAGACCGTTAAGGGTTAGAATCCTTGAACATGTTAGAGACATCAAAGCGGCCGCTGATGTTAAGGAGCCTGACAAAAAATTTAAGTCAAAACCTGTAGCTAGGCATTTTAGAGCTGTACACCGTGGGAATCCCTGTGGCCTACAGTTCAAGGGTATTGACAGGGTCAGACTGGGTATTAGAGGTGGTGATCTGAAAAAACAACTACTTCGGAAAGAGAGTAAATGGATGGTGCTATTGGATTCGGTGGCTCCTGTAGGTTTAAATGAGGCCTTTAGCTTCAAACCCTTTCTTTAAGCGTTTTGATTTTATTGTATATTATAGGTTAATTGTTTTTTTATTTTGTTTAATATAGCCAGCGTTTGACATGCATGTGTGGGCCTGAGAAATGGATCCTGGAGGAGAGTTTGAGAGAAGAAAAGGTGGAAAGCCTCAAGGATATATGAATAATGATGAGGATTATGTGGAAGCTTTCTCCTTGATCTGTGTTCTGTCTGTGCTTTGTTCTATGATCTGCAATTTTTTGTATATATGTCCTGTTTTATGCATTGGTGTCACTCATTGGGGGTGTTTTCCTATGATGACCTTGATTATGAATTATGTTGTTTGTGATTTTTATTGCTTCATGGGTCTTATTGGGGGTGGTTTAGGGTTGTATTTATTTCGTATTTATTTTTTATCATGTTCATATATTTTTTTTTTTTGTGTTGTCTTATTATATATGATACCACTGATCACATACACTATTTTTTTCTGGTGGGGAGCTATTTTTGGGTATTATGTTTTGGTTTGTGGTATTTTATATATTTATTCGTGATTGGGTATTCTTTATGGTATGGAATCATGTTTTTATACACTTTCTTATGTATTTTATAGGCACTTAAAAAATCATGTATTAAGTTGTATTTTGTACATGCACTTTAATAATCATGTATTATCAAAATTTATATATTGTTGTATAATTGCATATTTGTTACACTCATGCATTTTTAGGTTTTTGCATATGATATATAAAGTACGATATGGTTCCTTCTTTTGAAGGGATTTATATTGTAAGTTGGTACATCTTACTGTTTTTGACTTAGACTGTAACACAGTGTTGAGGAATCTTGGTTGGATCGTCATGAATTTACTTACGATCGGAACCATGCCTCTCTACTTCCTGTTTGGGTTGTTGCCGGGCAACTGGGGGCGGTGCGCATCACTTGGCTGCGCTGTGCGTCTGGTCACGCGGGGACGCTGCCGTCGGCCTTGGAGGACGGATCGAGTCACTGGTCATGTGACTCGCTCCCTCCTCTGACGTCATGGGCGGCGCCGTCGGGATGACGGGACACGCATCACCATGGGGGATGCGCAATTTAACCGCCCCTTGTAGTGTTTGGCGCCAAACAAAGTGTTATAAAAGGCCCTAGGTTTGTCATTATGGCACCTCCTGACGAAGCCTTTGAGGTGAAACGCGCGTCGAGGGTGTTTCAGCGGTGTTCCCCCGGACATCCCCCTATCAGCCTGTATAGACATGGGTAAGATATCATTGTTTTACTATTCAATGCGTGATTAATTAGAGGATTGGTTGTGGACCCCCATTGGTTATTTACACTGTAGAGGATATATTATAATTGGGGGTCCCTCTGTGATATGATTACTGTCCATGTCCTTATATGGCTGTGTGCGTGGATGTACTTTCATTTAGGGGGACCCGTGGTTCCACTATCAATTGTTAAGGTTACCATACCTATTTTTTTTTGGCTATTTTCCTAGTATTTTGTTTGTGCTATATATTTATTATCATGTGTCTTTAATAAATTGAGATTTTGTTACCTATATTGTGGGCATAGTTGTTTTTTTCTTGCCGGAGGGTGGGGAACTAGTAGGGAATTGTTATGTTTTGGATTGCCCCTTCACCATTAGTGAGGAGGCTTTTTGTTGGTATATGACTTTTTTATAAATATGTCTGATTACACAGCCGTGTACTAACAGGTCAGACGGTGGGTATTAACAGCACGTATATAAAAGAGTTTTGTAGGCACGCAGAACGCACAATACAGGTGCCAAATAAAAGGACTTTTTTAAAAATATTTCTAGGTACACAGCCGTGTACTACAAGGTCAGACGGTGTGTATTAACACCACGTATATAAAAGAGTTTTGCAGGCACGCAGAACGCACAATACAGGTGCCAATAAAAGGACTTTTTTTTTAAATATTTCCTAGGTACACAGCCGTGTACTACCAGGTCAGACGGTGTGTATTAACACCACGTATATAAAGAGTTTTGCAGGCACGCAGAACGCACAGTAATAGGTGCCCAAATAACAGGACTTTTTTTAAAATATGTCTGATTACACAGCCGTGTACTAACAGGTCAGATGGTGGGTATTATCAGCACGTATATAAAAGAGTTTTGCAGGCACGCAGAACGCACAATACAGGTGCCAAATAAAAGGACTTTTTTTTAATATTTCTAGGTACACAGCCATGTACTACAAGGTCAGACGGTGTGTATTAACACCACGTATATAAAAGAGTTTTGCAGGCACGCAGAACGCACAATACAGGTGCCAAATAAAAGGACTTTTTTAAAAAATATTTCTAGGTACACAGCCGTGTACTACCAGGTCAGACGGTGTGTATTAACACCACGTATATAAAAGAGTTTTGCAGGCACGCAGAACGCACAGTACAGGTGCCAAATAACAGGACTTTTTTTAATATGTCTGATTACACAGCCGTGTACTAACAGGTCAGACGGTGGGTATTAACAGCACGTATATAAAAGAGTTTTGCAGGCACGCAGAACGCACAATACAGGTGCCAAATAAAAGGACTTTTTTTTTTATATTTCTAGGTACACAGCCGTGTACTACCAGGTCAGACTGTGTGTATTAACACCACATATATAAAAGAGTTTTGCAGGCACGCAGAACGCACAGTACAGGTGCCAAATAAAAGGACTTTTTTTTAAATATGTCTGATTACATAGCCGTGTACTAACAGGTCAGACGGTGGGTATTAACAGCACGTATATAAAAGAGTTTTGCAGGCACACAGAACGCACAGTACAGGTGCCAAATAACAGGACTTTTTTTTAAATATGTCTGATTACACAGCCGTGTACTAACAGGTCAGACGGTGGGTATTAACAGCACGTATATAAAAGAGTTTTGCAGGCACGCAGAACGCACAATACAGGTGCCAAATAAAAGGCCTTTTTTTAAATATGTCTGATTACACAGCCGTGTACTAACAGGTCAGACGGTGGGTATTAACAGCACGTATATAAAAGAGTTTTGCAGGCACGCAGAACGCACAATACAGGTGCCAATAAAAGGCCTTTTTTAAATATGTCTGATTACACAGCCATGTACTAACAGGTCAGACGGTGGGTATTAACAGCACGTATATAAAAGAGTTTTGCAGGCACGCAGAACGCACAATACAGGTGCCAAATAACAGAATTTTTTTTAAATATGTCTGAGTACATAGCCGTGTACTAACAGGTCAGACGGTGGGTATTTACACCTGGTATACAAAAAGGGTATTGCAGGCACACAGAACCCAGAACACTAGAGCCAAAGAAACTGTATTTAAAAAAAAAAAATGTACACAGCCGTATACTGCCAGAAGATCAGATGGTGCATATACACACTAGGTATATAACAGGGTTTTGCAGCCAAAAAGAACGCAGAACAGTAGTGCCAAATATAGTTTGGTATGTAGCAGAGCACCTAATACACCACTAATGCCTCTCTCTGTCCCTACTCCAGCAGCTATCCCTGAATACAGCAGCCGTTCTCTGCAGAGTGTATATAGTAGTAAAGCTATCACTGTACTGCACTATAGTAGCCCTGATAAGGGCTTTTAATCACGCTCCTGCCTGTCCAACAGCTAAAACCTATCTCTCCCTTCTCCAGCCTTTGTCCCTGACTAAGTTCAGGCAGCATATGCGAACGAGCAGGAAGACCTGAGTTATTAATATTCGAGGTCACGTGGTTTTTCCAGCCAATCCATGTAGACGCCGTTTTCGCGCTGCCAGCGTGCTCCGCGGGCCTGTCATACCCCCCCTGCATGGTGATTGGTGGAAAAAGAGCGCCAGGGAAGGTGGGAGGGGAAACGAATTCTAAGTGCGCCGTCGCCGTTATACTCGATCGAAATCGAGTATGCCGAATAGCGTAGTATTCGATCGAATACCGGCTTGATCGAACACTACTCGCTCATCTCTATACATAATATCATATATTTATTAAGGACTGATTTGTGATTATAGAATTATTTAAAACTTATATTTCTGACATGATGGCAGCATCTATCCTTCCTCTGTTTAATTGTTTTCAGTTTGGGGATTTTTGTGTCGATAAGTTAATAAAAACTATTATGCTGGTATAACATCACATAACATCAAGCCTTCAGAAGAGCCTGATCCACAGTCCTATAAGCAACAATATTGGAGACAACATTCAAATGATCTTTATTCACCCTTACACACGTGACAGTAAAGCAGTGCAGTCACACCTTGGAACTAAAGTTGCTTCACTTTTTCCCATTGATTGCAATAAAAATTGCAGTACAAGTTTACAATGCTTAGATTCATTTATAGAAAAATATCCCTGGAATTCTGTTTTTATAAAAAAAAATGCACTAATGGGAAAAAACATATAATGATGCAGTAAGGCCACTTTCACACATCAGTGTTTTGGTCAGTGATTTCCATCAGTTATTGTCAGCCAAAACCAGATGCAGGTCAAAGACCCAGAACATATGCAGATCTTTCCATTATACTTATTTCTGTATAGGCCCTGCTTTGACTTTTGGCCCATCATGCGTTCTTGAGGCTACAAAAAATACAGGTTTTTGGGAGAAAAATGCCAGGAATAAGGGGAAAAAAAAACAGTCCCAGAGCATGCAGCAATTTAAAAAAAACGCCACTGCCCAGAAAAAAAAACTCTAAAAGTGAAAGAATGCTACTACAAATGTTACACAACTACTATAGTGTACTTCTCCTAGTATTTCCCATAGACTATCATGCAACACCTGAAGCTGGAAGCAACACTACAAAAACACCAGCCAAAAAAAAGACACCAACCCCTCAAAAAGACCAACCTAAAGGTGCAGTTTTCTGTGAAAGTATTCAAACTTATGTTTTATATACAAAGTCTACCCAACATATAAAGGACTTTGGCTATGAGGTTGGGTATCAACTGCAAGCAGTTACTAAAACTGCATTGTCAGGAGAAGATACAGGTCCTCTTTAAATGTGTTCCTTCAGTTACCTGAATGGCCAATCAGTGTATGGATGACCTCAATGTCCTTGATATTCCAAACTATCATGGTTCCATCATCAGATCCAACTAGAAGAAGATCCTTGTCAGCATATACCTCCATTACAGTGATACCTAAAAAAAAGTAAAATATATGTCACACTCTTGAGCATAGTTACAAACAGTTGTCTAAAGTAATGGAAGTTTTAAAAATATAAATTTATGGCCATCCTATAACTATAATTAATATCTTACTGGCATGTGTAGCTAAAACATTCATGAATTCATTCATGAAAACATCCATTCATCAATACTTGTTTCTAATGGGAAAAAAACTTGCTGAGATGTTTCACTTGTTGGGTAGGAAGCTGCATTTTTTGCACAAAATCACTGCAAAAACTGTGATTCCAACACAACACGTGAATACATGAATTTGGTTGTGTTTTCGGCTAATAACCTATTAATATAACATAATATACGTAAGGTTCTGTTATACAGTAGTGCACACATATCCAAAAATGTCATATAAGGTTATCTGTCATATTTCATTTTTGGCTATTTGCAAAGTTCCCTAATAAAAAAGAAGCTATGAGATAGACCAATACCACACCCCAAGCGTACATAATTGAGTGTCTGAGCCCACATGGCCCAACATATCAGCCCTAGCTGCACGAGTTGGCCAAATATATACCATGTATCCAAAGCCTTCATGAGCTGAGGATTGAAAAGAATGTATCAAGGAGCCAAGTCCATGGCACCTTTGAAGTGAATGGTTTTATTTTTTTCAGCCATTTTGAACAACAGACAGTACAGAAATACCAAAGTAAGACTTTTTAGAGAGCTTTTTATTGTGACCATTAATGAGTAGAATGATACATTAGATGAAATCCTTATTGTGTGATTTTTATTATTCCACAAATTGTCAGTTCATTCACATATAAAAGAGCTCTTTGCTCTGGATCAAGGGGCATCCTAGGCCAGGAAACTTCTATTGCTCTGGATCAAGGGCATCCTAGGCCAGAAACCTTCCTCTATGAAGTCCATATGCCTTAATAGGGAATATGGGCAGCGGTTGCTCTTATGAGGCAACCCATTTAGTACAGCTGTTTTAACAGAGCAGAAATTAAAGGGGTTGTCACATGACAAATATTCTACATGTTTCAAAGCAGCTCCTGGATATGAATACTTTTGTAATTGCCTGTAATAAAAAATGTTGTATAGCCATTGAGTTATTCAATAAAATATATCTGTACAGTGCCACCTGCTGTTTGTTCTTTTCCTTATTTCTCTGCCCAACTCACTGACATGGATGTACATGCTCAGTTCCATCCTTCAACTGGCACTAGCCAAATCTACTGTTAGAAGCTGTGACTGTTATAGTGAGCGAGCGGCATCAAAAGGAACACACCTCCTGAGAGAGGACACACCTTCTGAGCTGTCAGTGTGGAGGCAGCATTGGGGCAATGAATGTGGAGATCTCTGGATCCATGTGAGGTACTGGGCTGGTTCTAGCTTTGTTAGAAAGAGACTTTGGGATGTGGGATTTTTATTTTTACATTAAATCATGAGATAACCCATTTAGTCTTTAGCGATATTTTAGAGATTTGTAAGGAGGTTTATTGACACAGTTCACGTACCTTGTTTGAATCCTGTAAGAGTGGTTTGCAGAGGACCACCAGGTGGCTGGAAGAATCCGCTCATAGGAATGAAGGTGGGGTTTTGATACTGATCAAACCAGGTGAAGCATTGCTGGCAGAGATCACCAATCAAAGATGGGTAAGATGATTTAAAGAAATGCAATCTTGCCAATATCTCTACGTAAATGATGCAAGGATCTGTTTTGACATAACAAAAATGGTTTCCTGTTAGGTTTTCCTGCTATGTTTTGTATCTTTGGAGCCTTTAGGCATGCTCCAAACATTAGAGGACCTTTTGCCTTTCCTGAAACACCTGTTTTAATAGCTTTGTGCATTCCCCATGTAATAAGAATTCTGGAACATCTATTATTATGGATCTATTTTGTGTCATTCCTTTATTATTTCTACTAGAAGTTATGAATGAATTGCTAGCAGTCTGCAGTAAGGGTACAGAGGGGTGGTGATTAGTTGGGAGAGGGGGGACCCTGCACAGTCTCACTCTATCCAATCAGAGCTGCCATTTTCAGACTGTGCAGGTACACACCTCCAACTGGTTACCTCCCCTCTGTACCCTTACTGCAGACTGCTAGCAAGTCATTCATAACTTCTAGTAGAAATAATAAAGGAATGACACAACATAGATCCATAAGAATAGATGTTCCAGAAATGTTATTACATAAGGATTGAATGAAACTATTAAAACACGTTAGGAGTTGTGACAGGTCCTCTTGAAGACACATTGGATATAGCAAACTAAAATGGTTAATATATCTTTGGAGTGTGAGAGGAAACTGAACATCCTGGTGAAAAAGAGATGCTCTGAGGATTCACTTTAAAGATGATCTGTCTGTTCTCCTGACATATATATACACACACGTATATTTTACAAAATACTCATTTTCTCATGCTTTTCTATTCCTCTATTATTCCTCCTAGATATTTGCGCATAAATTACCAACTGGGAATTACAGATTTATAAGAAAAGATGATCCAGATTTGTTATGCCACGAGGAATGCAAGTTTTTTTTTACTAAAGCAGACATATCAGGAGTGATGACAGGTCCTCTTTAAGGCTTATTTACATGATACACTCATCAGTATGGGAACACAAAGTTTAAAAGATCTCCAAAAGTGGACAGCACCTACAACTGTAGACTATACAATCAAGAAAGATAACATTTAAAGGGTTTTGCCACTTTCTGGCTACTTGTGAACAATGCATATGTAAGATGACTGTATGGTACTTACTAATATAGCCTTTGTTGATATTCTGTGCCATTTTCTATATTTCATCAGGTATCCCCCCTTGTTGGGCCTGTCTTTTGTGATATTCACAAGGAGATTCTCTCCATAAAATGGCCGCTGATAGAGGGTCATGTGATCTGGAAAATAACTCATGCATTCAAATACACTGCACCTGCCATCTGCACTTGCAGTGTTGGGAGTTTAGTGCAGGGTGTTTGAATACAGAGACTTAATGATGTGTCTGTTCACATGACCATCCATCAGCAGTCATCTTATGAACATAACCTCTTTGTGGAGAAGATGTGACCAACAAGGGGTCATGGATTATGAATCCACCAAATGGCACAGAATGTTAAGGAAGGCGGGGCGGACTGGCTATAGACCCTACAGGGAAATTTACCGGTGGGCTGATGCCCAGGGGGTGCACTCAAGGCCGCCTCACTGCCATTGGCTGGTTACTATATTAGAAAGTGTCATACAGTCATCTTAAACACACATTGGTCAACAGTAACCAGAAAGTGGCCAATCCCTTTAACTGAAGTATGATTCCTAAATTATGGCCTACAGTAGAGTGATCCATAAAGTTATACATTCTACTCATTATTTGTGCAGTAGACTAGACTGAAAACATTTCACTTCCAAGGATGCTTATACCCACAAGTGATGGAGGCACTTACCTATACGCCCCTCAATAAAATTCATGGTAGGTTGGAAGAGTCGAAGTGCATCACGGACAAGCTTCGCCTCTTCATTTTTCATGTGTTCCACGCACATATCAAAGTCTTTGATCAGACTGTTGATTCCACATGAAACAATCTTGCTAGATATCCAGTCCATATTACCTGTAAGTAGACATTGACACTAATCATAAAATAGGAAAAATGAAGTGTACATGCGGACTTTGTTGCAGGTTTTCCCAGATTTTACCCTTTGCATTTCCTATGGTGCTCTGCAATGGAAAGAATTGGCAAGCTGCAAATTTCAAAATCTACTGTATTGTGCTGTGTATCTATCACATAAAACTCCATACACAGCAAATCCGCACGTACTATGCAATGTGTGCATGTGGCTTCAAAAGCTATTGGTCATTGGTCCCTAACGTGTATGTTGTCTGTGTCAAAACCTGAAAAATGTCTATTATAGTGACCATATATATCATTTAACAAACCATGATGGTTGTAAAATACTGTATAATTTTAAATAGATTTTGAATTTGACATCATTTTACACCTAACATAAATTGTGCTTACCTAAGATTTCCCGCTGTAGTTCATCAAAGCGGCCTCCATTAAGCAGATGGTAAGGCAGCTCACTCATTTTTCTGAGATTCGGCAAGTCTTCTGAAAACCACAATGGCTGTGGGGCCACCTGAGAAGAGTTTCAGAACAACATTGGACATTGCCACCCCATGGGTTTAACACTGGAAGTAGGAAATGTAATGGTCAAAAGAAATACCTTTCTATCAGCACTTAGGGTCTTCTTAATGAATGGTAGGTGGATGGGACATTTGGTGCCCAGACTCCAAGTGCCCATGAAATAGTCAGCTAGAACGTGATGTCTTTTAGTCTTGTCTGACCCGCTCAGGTAAATGTTGTGTGCCACTTCAATGAACTGCCTAGAGGCAGAAAGTGCATACCAGTAACATTGTGAATGCAGTATAGCGATAGATAATCAAGGGCTTATAATATGGTACTCTGCTGGTTATGACCAAAGGCTGAAGAAGAGCCAGAGGAAAAGTGGTATACACTGCACAGCATGCAAATAGCAGAAGTGACTAAGCCTTAGAGCAGCTTAATGATATCATAGGACAGTAATGGCTAACCTCTGGCCTCCAGCTGTGGTAAAACTACGACTCCCAGCATGCGCCATTCATTTCTATGGAGTTCCGAAAACAGCCAAGCAAATGTGCATCTTGGGAGTTGTAGTTTTACCACAGCTGGAGTGCCGGAGGTTAGCCATCACAGTCATAGGGTAACCATTAACTGATCATTGTAATACCCCTTTAATAAGCCATAATATTAAAAAAGAAAAAAAGGCAACTTCCTTACAGACCCCCATGATAGAGTTACACCTGCATTTTACTCCTGGGACATTGGGACGGATGTATTATTGAAAATGTTCCCAAAAAACTGGCATGCATGCTTTGCATCACATTTACCAACGGTTTTGCACATTTTTCTAAATGTTTTCCGGCTTGTCGAAAAGGGGGCATGGCTTTGTAGGAAAAGGTTGTGATGTTGTGAGAAGAGGCTAATTGCACTAATGTGCCTCTAAAAATAAAACAAAATATTGTTGTATTTTTGGAGTAAAACTACTATCAATTATAGGTGGCATATACTTTTTTTTTTTTTTTGGCAATCTGAAGCGGGATTTACAATACTTCAAATTTATAAAGGTCCATGTGCTAGAATAGTAAATTTGTCTAATTTTAAGACTGGGATTCATATTCTTAGACAGTGTAAAGTACGACACTATTAGTAAATCTGCCCAATTGTGTATTCCCGGAAGCAATCAAAATGTTACATCTCACCTAGGATGTTTAAGTGCATCTCAATAAATTAGAATATCATCAAAAAGTTGTTTTTCTTTCAGTAATTCAATTCAAAAAAGTAAAACACATATATTATATAGAGTAATTACAAACAGAGTGAACTTTTTCAAGTGTTTATTTATGTTAATGTTGTTGATTATGGCTTACAGCCAAGGAAAACCCAGATGTCATTATCTCAGAAAATTAGAATATTATATTAGACCAGAGGTGGCCAACCTTACAGACACAAAGAGACCGGGAAAAAAACGTAGGACTGCCAGGAGCCACAAGCTGTACATTTACACAAATATGCGTGCACACGATGCATGCTTAGATGACACCCCATGCTCTGATGACTGCCCTATGCTCAGATTACCGCCCATGCTCAGATGACCACCTTATGCTCAGATGACCACCTTATGCATAGATTACCGCCCATGCTCAGATGACCGCCTTATGTTCAGATGACCCCCTCACGCTCTCATAACCCCCTCATGCTCAGAGGACCGCCCTATGCTCAGATGACCCCCTCATACTCAGATGACCGCCATATGCTCAGATGACCGCCTTATGCTCAGATGACCCCCTCATGCTCAGATGACCGCTGCATGCTCAGATGACCGCCGCATGCTCAGATGACCGCCGCATGCTCAGATGACCGCCCTATGCTCAGATGACACCCTCATGCTCAGATGACACCTTCATGCTGGAATGAATCCCCACCCCCATGCTGAGATCATAGGGGGGTGATTTGACATAGGGGAGATGTGAGCATGGGGTGTCTGATTTTTGGTGTCTTATGTGAGCACTAGGGGTGCTTATTTTGTGGGTCTGATGAGGAGTTGGGGGTCTTATCTGAGCTCATACTACCCCCATGTCAGACCCCCATTATCAGTACTTTAATTTAAAAAAACTGTGAGGGAGGCTTATCCTGCTGTACCTCTGGTAAAGCTGCTCTGAGGACTGCTCTGGCGCCCTTTCCACAGTGACCTGGAGGCGTGGGCCTCCATGCACTAACTACGTCCTAACGCTGTGTGCGTCAAGGACAGTGGATAGCGCTGCTGAAAGGAATAGCTTGTCCGCTCCCCTGCGATCACAGAGGAGAGCGCTGCAGAGAGGAGTGTAAAAGCTGCCGGCCGGACTGCTCCCCTGCGAGCCGCATATGAAGAGGAGAGCGCTGAAGAGAGGAGCCACAAATTAAGTGCCAGGAACCGCATGCGGCTCGCGAGCTGCGGGTTGGCCACCCCTGTACTAGACCAACTGTATTTTTTTTTTAAACACAGAAATGTTGGCCAAATGAAAAGTATGTACAGTAAATGCACTCAATACTTGGTTGTGGCTCCTTGTGCATGAATGACTGCATTAATGCGGCATGGCATGAAGGCGATCAGCTTGTGGCATTGCAGAGGTGTTATGGAAGTCCAGGTTGCTTTGATAGCAGCCTTCAGCTCGTCTGCATTGTTGGGTCTGGTGCCTCTCATCTTCCTCTTGACAATACCTCATAGATACTCTATGGGGTTTAGGTCAGGCGAGTTTGCTGGCCAATCGAGCACAGTAATACTGTGGTTATTAAACCAGGTATTGGTACTTTTGGCAGTGTGGATACGTGCCAAGTCCTGCTAGAAAATAGAAATTCCATATCCAAAAATCTTGTCGGCAGAGGGAAGCATGAAGTGCTCTAAAAGTTCCTGGTAGACAGCTGCACTGACTTTGATCTTCATAAAACACAGTGGACCTACACCAGCAGATGACATGGCTACCCAAATCATCACTGATTGTGGAAACTTCACACTAGACCTCAAGCAGCTTGGATTGAGTGCCTCTCCACTCTTCCTCCAGACTCTGTGACCTTGATTTCCAAATGGAATGCAAAATTTACTTTCATCTGAGAACAACACCTTTGACCACTGAGCAACAGTCCAGTTTTTTTTCTCCTTGGCCCAGGTAAGACGCTTCTGGCATTGTCTATTAGTCATGAGTGGCTTGACACATGGAATGCGACACTTGTAGCCCATGTCCTACCTACGTCTCTGTGTGGTGGCTCTTGAAGCACTGACTCCACCCTTTTTTTTTCTTCCACTCAACTTTCCATTAATATGCTTTGAAACAGCACTCTGTAAACAGCCAGCTTCTTTAGCAATGACCTTTTGTGGCTTACCCTCCTTGTACAGTGTGTCAATGACAGACTTCTGGAGTCAAGTCATCAGTCTTCCCCATGATTGTGTCACCTACTGAACCAGACTAAGGGACCTTTTTAAAGGCTTAGGAAGCCTTTGTAGGTATTTTGGGTTAATTATTCTAATTTTCTGAGATAATGACTTTCGGGTTTTCCTTGGCTGTAAGCCATAATCATCAACATTAACATAAATAAACACTTGAAAAAGTTCACTCTGTTTGTAATGACTGTATATAATATGTGTTTCACTTTTTGAACTGAATTACTGAACAAAAAACTTTTAGATGATATTCTAATTTATTGAGATGCACCTGTACATTATCTGATTGTTTGCATTGTACTTTTACTTCATTCTATGCACCTTAAGGTGCTTTTACAAGAGCCAACTGAGCAGGAAATTATTAGGAAGGAACTGTCTCTTCCTGGTAATTGCCTGCTCGTCAGAGGAGGTGAGAGCTGTATTTCTATGCAGGAATCTCTTCCACTCTATGGTAACAAGTGATCGCTACTGCTTCTGGGTAGCAGATCATTGTTCACACAGCATGACCTGCTGTCTAGAAATGAGGATTTAATGTGCTACATAAATGATGATTGGTGGCACCTTTACATAGGCCTGTTATCAGGAACGAGTGATCATACGAATGGTCGTTCCCGTTGGCCCAATAATAGTCCTGGGTAAAATGCGTCTTCAGTTTTACATTGTTTGACCTAATTAGGTTAAGTATGTAATTCATACTTTCTAAATGTGCTCATATTCATAATTTTTGAAATTTGTTCCAAGAGAAAGAGATTCACCAAAAACCCCAAAGATGACAGATACTGATTTGCCACAAAAAACTAAGATTTTGCTAGCTCATAATGTGGTGGTGAAGGAGTAATCCGGGTTGTGCCTTGATCCCAAGTGGCAGCCACTTCCGTGATCATGTGTCATACATTGGGCCAAAGCCTAATGTCATTAAGTAATGTACTAAACATTATTTAATGTAATACAATAAGCTATTTACGAGACACTAAATTTCATTGACATACCTGTGGTATAGGCCTAATACCGTGTTCTCATCTGCTTGCCTCTCCACCAAATAACCCTCTAGATCATGACGCATATGGGTCCATGAAAGGGCAGGAATTCGTATCACATCTTTGCTTGGAGGAGCCCAGTATTGATAAATGTCTGAGAGGACATCATTATCGATGGAGAGGATATCCTTTAGCTCAGCTTCTGACAAGCCGTTCCTATGATTTAAGTTTATCAGTTAATCAGGTGAAGTTTTAGTTTCTAATTTGGGAGGGGGGGGGATAAACGATTTACCAGTTTTGTACAGCAATTCACAAGCCATAGCCAGAAATGTTGCATGCTTTTTTTAAAAAAATTTGACCTTAGTATTTTTCTTATTACTGCTGGAATATTACATATTCCCCTGATGTAGCACTTGATAGACTCATCCTCAATCATTAAATGTCAATCAAATACAACAGTTGCAAAAAGTGGCTAGTTGAGAATACAGTTCTCATGATAAATTTACGAACACCAGCTCCCTAGGTTCAACAGAGGAACTCCATATTTACAAGGGGCTCCACACTACCAATACAGGCTTCCCCTTCCTTATGGCAACCTTAATCTGGCCCACCCCTACTTATGTAAACTTTTTCTCAGTCTATGAAGACTGAGTATTCACCAAGTGCCAGATTTTTTCCACTCATTAATAATCAGTTTTATTATAGATATTCATAGGGCAATTATCCTTACTACTGATCATTCATAATCATTCAGATCTGAAAGATAATAAAATATAAATAGTAGCAACATATTTACCTGGATGCCACAATATACCCTAGGGCATGGGATATCAACACTTTGCCATGAATATTTTCCAAACGTTCATATAATTGATGTACAGCTTCTTTTGTGTTGGTAGCAATACAGAGCTCTGAGGTTGGTGTGTAAGAGGACCACCTCTTGGCCTCATCAAATGCTAATCTAAGAAGTAATGGTTGTCCACATTTCTTGAAACTATCCAACACAATGTCTTGTTGTGCATGCGTCAACATACGTCCTACTGAAGACATGAGCATTTCAATCATCTGGCCTCCTTGCTCAGGTGAGAGAGTCTGAACTTCCAAGTAACATGTTTCATCTATGATGTTTCCTCTTAGGGTATTCAAGATTCCTCCTTCTTCGGGTAATGTTGACAACACAATGTGTACATTGTTTGGGCACTCTTTGGGCAGCCAGTGGAGATGATGGGCACCCTCTGATTGAGAGAGTTGATCAAGTGAATCCAGAAACAACACCAAGATCTCTGTTTTTCTATTAGATACTGTTGTGAGCATTTGGTGAAAAAACCTTACTGTTTCATTGTAAATGTTAGTGACCTGAGGAGTGGGTGGTGGCAAGTCCAATGCTAAGCAGACCTTCATAGAAAGACAACACAGTATCATAAGAGAACAGCCTTCATTATGAAAATATCATGGTACAGGAAATTTCACATAAAACATACCTACCTGATAACAAATACTCTTCAGAACATCATGGATCTCTGAACTTTGTGGTGATGTGCCAAGAAGTCTCAGTACCAATATATAATTTCCATTATTTGCCACTAACTGTTTGACCATATCAAAGGCCTTACACATCAGTGCAGTTTTTCCTGACCCAGAAGCTCCATAAATAATAAGAGGGGGCCGTATGTCCTTCTCTCGGACATAACTTACAATTCTTTGCAACATGTCCTGTCGCCCACAAAATACTTCAGATTTTATTCGGGAGAGAAGGAGGTGGTGTGTGACCTCTTGCATCAGCCAGCCTAGCCATGGATGATGTTTCTGAAAACAATTATAATTTTAATGCTTTTTTTTATATATAGTTTACCATCAATACACATGTGTAAAGATATTTATGGTTGAAATTGACCACATTTACCTTTGATTCTGGTAGGTCAGCATCCTTTCTGGATAAAGATTTAAGTATCTGATGATTGACCACAGCAATGACTTGGTCGCAGAGTTTCCGCAGATATGTTTCTTTGCTTATCTGTTTATTAAATTCGACTGTATGTGTCTTTACTTTATCGGGATGCTTTTGTACTATCCTGGTCTTTAGGTCATTTAGAAGCTGTTGAGCTTCTGTGTCTGGATTTCCATTTTCAGCAACATCAATGAGATATGAGACTTTACTGAGATCCATATCGTTCATTTCTCTAAAGAAGATAGCAGAGCCTGCGGGATTGGCTTCAGAGGCCAAGAGTCCGCCTTCAATTTCACATTCTGTCACTGCAACATATTGTGAAGCAATAGTAAATCCTTCTTTCTGCACTCTACATAAGTGATGTTATCAAATGGAGAAAATAAAAGCAGCGCTATTTCTGAATCCTAAACAAACTTGTACTTAGGTTGCAATAATAAAGTTTACATATATGACCAGTGGCCATGTCACTTATATATATCTAATTGTATATAAAATAGGTGCCAATATCAGTCCAGTCTGCCCCCTTTTTTAAGTGGGTGACTGAGTTCATAGATATTAAAGGGAACCTGTCACCTCCTTGGGCTAAAAAAACCTGTTAGCAGTACCTTAATTTATGTTCCAGCGTGATTCAGAAGATGATCTTTGTAAGGAGAAGAGATCCTTCAAACTGTGTAAAATTCATATTTTAATCCTCCGTTGGCGCGCTGCCTTGACTCGGCTTGAAGTCAAGGGGGCAGCGGCCTCCTTGACTCGAGTCAAGTAAACCACTCCCCTTGGCAAGATGATGGACAGTTTGCTGATGGGCCGGGGATCGCGCAAGTCTCGCGCATGCGCGGTGCACGATATCTCCCTGCGCGATCCCGGCCCCAGCTCTTCAAATTCCGGGCGCCTGTGCCTGTACTGCGCATGCGCCAAGCGCTCGCTTACTTGGCGCATGCGCAGTACAGGCACAGGCACCCGGAATTTGAAGAGCTGGGGCCGGGATCGCGCAGGGAGATATCGCGCACCGCGCATGCGCGAGACTTGCGCGATCCCCGGCCCATCAGCAAACTGTCCATCATCTTGCCAAGGGGAGTGGTTTACTTGACTCGAGTCAAGGAGGCCGCTGCCCCCTTGACTTCAAGCCGAGTCAATACAGCGCGCCAACGGAGGATTAAAATATGAATTTTACACAGTTTGAAGGATCTCTTCTCCTTACAAAGATCATCTTCTGAATCACGCTGGAACATAAATTAAGGTACTGCTAACAGGTTTTTTTAGCCCAAGGAGGTGACAGGTTCCCTTTAAAAGACAGAGAACATGTGCTATACTCCAGAACAAGGTAACTTCAAAGGGGTTTGTTGTCATGTTAATTGGTTTAATGTAATGTTCTGATTTACTGTATTGTATCCTCAATAGTTCTGTATGGATAAGTCAAGGTTAACTATCCTGACTCAGACCCTTTTAGATGGACTTAGGTCCAACCCTAGTAGTTCACCGTGTCCAGAGGGAGTCGTGTGTGCTAGCTGAGGGAAAGAGAGAAATGCTGTGCTCACTCCTCAGAAAAATAAGCATAAGTCCCAGAGAACCATCATCTTTGAGAAGTTTACAGCAAGAAAGACATCTCTACATTACATTACTCCAGAAAGAGAAAGACAGAACTAGAAGGTCCACAATATGCTTGGCTGAGCATTGGAGTCAGTCAGTTAGGTATCTGTTTATGACTGATAGGGACTGCAGTGAGAGGGACATTTCTAAGACACCCTTCACATTTGGACATGGTCCTGGCCAACCGTATCTTAATCCTGTACCCCTCAGCCTAGGAATTACAGACAAGTTTTGCAAGAACCTTATTGTCAGCTTTAGATTCTACAGAGAGAGACTTTTGAAAAATCATGGGAAGGAGTACCACAACTCCCATAGTTCTGCTATACCTACATTGCTATCGGGGAAGATTTGTACTGTGATTTGTTTGGAACCAGGCTTTAATATTGTTGGATGCACTACAACTCCCATTCAGCACTTTAGTAAAGAGAGTCATTTATCTTCTACTACTGGCCTGGTTACTGACTCCAGCACCATTCGCCAGTCATGGCACCTACACACCCTGCCTAGCATCCTTACAAAACACCTAACACCAAGGGCACCCCAAATACCATCAGGCAGGAGTCTCAACATCAAGGTGTGCCCTGAGGAAAGAAAGGGTATACTCTCCTCTCACTGCCTGGCCCTAGGAAGCATTTGTGTGGGGACTGCCACTGTGATTTGGGTGAATAAATCTAGTTTTCAGAGACACTACTGGTCATCCTCCAGTCCACTCCTCTTGGGCTTGCAGCAGATGTATCAGTACTGGTGAAAGGAATAGTGGAATAGTTGCCCTTGGTAACAAATCAAAGTCTGCCTGCCTTGCATTTTGCTGAGAATCTTTGGAAAAATATAAGCAGAGATCAGATCAGCTGCTCCCCACATTGGGGGAGATTTATTATTGCAGGGTTTTGGACATTTTATCCAACCTATCCTACAAGGAGACATGGCTTAAGGCTGTATTACATAGGCCGATGTGGCTGATGATTGTTGGGAGTGAAGCATTCCCTCCTGGCAATCGCCTGCTCGCTAGCAGAGGAGACCGCCGCTTACATGTAGCGATCTCCTCTCCTGGGGAGGAGAAATCGCTATGCCATCGCTTGTCCACATGCCGTATGGTGGTTTGTCGGCAGCAGATCATGATTAGACAACACGATCTGCCGCCTGCAAACGATAATCTTTTAACATGTCAAAAGATTTGGATTGCCTGATTTGGATTTGCTCGTTCATTCGGGCAATCAGCAGCAATATTAAACTGCAAGATGTTCGTTAACGAGTGTTCATGTTAAACCTCATTAACAATTATCTGCCAAAAAATCGGGCAGTGTAATACAGGCTTTAGATGGAAAATATTGTACAGTAAGCCAGCTTTATCATCCAGCATCAGCCACTGTGATAAATCTGACACTGTCCAGTCTAGGTCCCTCTACAGGGGACAGTATTACAGCAGATAGTCTGTTGACAATCTGCTGATCACTAGCGGAGGAGACAGTGCATTTACATGCAGTGATCTCCTCCTGAGTATGGGGAGGAGCAATCGCTAATGCCATCGCTCTTCCCCAAAAGGACTCATTGCCAGCAGATCGTGTTTACGTGGAACAATCTGCTGCCGGTTAACGTTAATTTTTGCCTGCGCACAAACAATCTGATTATCCCATGAATGAGCTTTTTGCTGGTTCATTGGGTAACAGGCAGTACATTTACACTGCCTGATCAATGCCAATGAGTTTTACTATGAATGATAATCTGTGCAATTATTGCCCCATGTAAAGGGCTCTTTAGTTTACACTGTCTAAATCTTACACAATATTAGTAAACCTGGCCAATATTTCCCATACTTGCAAGGCCTAAAAGTCATGTGCTGATTTCCTGGCAATCGGTTTTGAAGGCATATCAATGAATCGTGTGCTGTATAACTTTTGTAAGGTGCTCACAAAGCTACCTAGGCTAGTTTAACACTTTTCCTCTACCAGAACAGCCTGCCGGAGTTTATTGCATAGCCAGAAACTGCCAGGTCCCATTGACCATAGTGAGACCCGTTGGGGATCAGACAAAAAACGCTGCTTGTGGCTAGTGTGAAACTAACCTTAGTGAATGCCAGTGAATTTAGTGAATTAAACAGTATTTTGCTGGAAGACAAAGCACTACCCAATGTATTCCACATGCACTGCTTTTAAGAATACAAACCTGATTTATAATATTTATGTTTTTGCTCTTGAGTAATCAATCCTTCAATGTGTGCAACTTCTGCTGCTGAGCGTAATATTCTTGATAGCCGCTTCTCAACCTCTCTCCACTCCCTGGCTTCCTTTGCTTGAATTTCTGCATGGGACGGATCCGTATTTGAGAAATTAGGAAAATGAGTTGTTATGGGCTGGAATACATATTTTGGAGGGACAGCATTTATGTCTCTCCAAAACCACTGAGTCAAAAGCTGAGCTTCGGCTTCATCCTTGAGAACTTTCTTGTATAGTATGTCAAATTCGTCTTCATCTATGACTCGAGGTAATGGTCTAAATCCATAGCGACTGCCAATTAATGCCTTTTGAAAAATAACCACACATATTTTCAGATTAATACATAGAGATGTAATCATTCTACTGTGTTCCATTTTGCATACGTGTACTATTGTTAAACACAATTACAGTGTACATTTGTTTTCATGGTTATTAAGAAGTCCCCCTGGGGGTTTCTTTTGGCTTGTGTTGTACAGTTAAAGACACTCAGGAGAGGTTTGTTATCTATAATTTGTATAGACAAAGGACAGGTAACTGCACAGTTAATGTATATTTAAAGTACATCAAGTTCAACCAGGGGATGGGACGTTAATTACGAAAACGGGAGAAAGAAGCCAGAATTCTACCCAAGTCCATAAGCATTATTATTATTATTTCTAAGAATTCATTAAAGCCTCTTTTAAAACAGTTCCTGCTGTGACCCTGAGATAGACTATTCTACAGATTCAAAGTTTTTATGGTAAAGAAGCATTGACGCCTCTGGAAACTGAACTTTTTCTTGTCCAGATGGGAGTTTTAAACAGCTTTTCACCATTTTTTTTGTACAGGCCATATATATAAATATAAGGTTAATCATGTCCCCCCCCCCTTTGAACACCTTTCAAGACTAAATAAATGTAATTATTTTAATTTTTCCTCATAATTAATGATGCCTTCCATCAACTGAGTTGCTTTTCTTTGTACTTTTTCGTGCCCAGAACCGTGTTCTTTATTTAGTATTAGTCATTGTAAAACACATTATTATTTCATATGCAAGAAACAAAGCTATTCAACACCCTCATCAGTCATCCAAAAACATCTTTTTTGCTACCTTTACGCTGTCTACATTTTAATGGTTGTGCAGGGTAATTACAACTTTCTCTTCTATTCAAATGAATGATACAAAAAGCTGTAATTACCCTGCACTGTCGCTACAATGTAGACAGCATGCAGGTAAACATCAAAGAGGAAGCAGTACTTGCACGGTCGCCATGACCCCTTTAAACAACTGATCTGTGGGTGTGCCAGGAATTGGCCCCCCACCAATTAGATATTGATAACATGTCCTGAGGATAGGTTATCAATATCATAAACCAGAATATTCCCTTTTACCAGTTTCCTGATCTTGGCCAATTTTTTAAAAGCCTCAGACAACCCCAATTTAAAGTTAACCTGTCATGGTGATTCAGTACAAGTTGTGTACGATCACTCAAAGCATACCTTTCATTTCAGGTTCATTTTTGTATATCTGTCCATTATATCATTTGTATTGTGCATTTATCATCAGTATCTGTCGTAAGGTTCCCGTTACCTGTATCCCTATCTTGCTGTAGCACATTCTCCAAAGCAGCAACAGCAGCAGCAGGGAGGGCATTGTACAGCAGTACTGAGCAGTGTAGCTGGGAATTTAGGACTGAAGTGAGATGGATCACTTGCTAGATGCTGCAGCTGCGTTTCTATGAGGCTTTACATAATCTTCTATGTGGAGCACATAACCAAATATTTCACTGAGGATCCATTCACACGTCCGCAAAATGGGTCCGCATCCATTCCGCAATTTTGCGGAACGGATGCGGACCCATTCATTTTCAATGGCAAAAAAATAGAACATGTCCTATTTTTGTCCGCATCCACAGACAAGAAAAAGCATTTCTATTATAGAGCCGGCCATGTGTGGTACAAAAAAATGCAAAACACACATGGCCGATATCCGTGTTTTGCGGACTGCAAAACAGTTGCAGACGTGTGAATGGACCCTTAGCTGATAATCCATCTGGATGGGTTTAAGGAGTGAATTCTCAGTGACTGATTATTATAGACGGGTGGATGAGAAGAAGAAGTGGCTCATAAGTATAGAAAAAAGCATTTTACTGACAAAATGAATTACAATGTTTGGTGTATTTGCTTATACTGTAGATATATGCACACTTTGCTGAAACAACAGTGCCTATATTAGGCCGAGTGTGTAGTAACTTCATTGGTCAGAAGTGAATAAGCTGGCAGGCAGGAGTGTTCAACTGATTGCAATTGTTCATTACTGTACATTTGTTCAGTATGTTTACTGAGTAAATAATTTAAAGGAGCAATTACTTTTTCATATGGGTATGGGCTTGTAAAGCCATTTGGTGTATCTGAGCATACCACCATATACAGTGGCAATGTGAAGGCAGCATGGAACATCATCAGGTCCTCCCTTAGACACACGGATGAAATAGATATAATTTTGTAAAGCCAGTGGCGTAGCTTATAGGGGTCGCAGCGGTTTCAGGGCCCCCCCTTGCCACTTGCAGGGGCGCACTGCCAATTAGGCAGTTGGGGGGCAACGGCGGCGGTGGGGCAGAGGGAGATGAGCGCTTCCATTCATCTCCAAGTCCATAGTCATCTGTATCGCCGTCCTCAGGACGCCAAAACCGATGCCTGTGCTGCGGGGCAGGGGAGGGAGAGGCGTCTTCCCCTGCCCGTTCCTCTGATACGCTGAAGGCCTAGTGCCTGTAGCCTATCAGAGGCGGGCTCAGTACAGCGCTGGACACAGGCCAGAAGAGGCCTGCATCGCATCGCTGATAGCTCCATGGAGGTAAGTATATATGGGTTTTTTTGTTTTTTATTGGTGCAATGACGTACCGGAGCTCTATTGAGGGCATTGGGGGCATTTCTTACTGGCACATGGGGGCACTGGGGGGAATTTCTTACTGGCACTGGGGGCATTTCTTACTGGCACATGGGGGCACTGGGGACATTTCTTACTGGCACAGGGGGGCACTGAGAACATTTCTTACTGGTACATGGGGGCACTGGGGGCATTTCTTACTGGCACTGGGGGCATTTCTTACTGGCACATGGGGGCACTCGGGGGCATTTCTAACTGGTACATGATTTGGGGGCATCTATGGGGGTGGGACACTTTTTACTGGCACATGATTTTGGGGGGGAATCAATGGGAGGGAGCACTTCTTACTGGCACATTGTTGGGGGGAAATTTTGGATGTACTTCTGGCACATTGTTGGGCACTTCGTACTGGCACATTATTGGGGCAAAATTTTGGGGGCACTTCTTACTGGCACATTATTGGGGGGCACTATGGGGGAACTTCTTACTGGCACATTATTGGGGGGCACTATGGGGACACGTCTTACTGGCACATTATTGGGTTACTTCTTAGGGGTTGTTCACATATCAGTTATTTGATCAGTTATTTCCATCAGTTATTATAGAGCCAAAGCCAGGTGCGGGTCAAAAACACCAAACAGGTGCAGATCTTTTCATTATACCTGATCTCTGTTTAGGGTCCACTCCTGGTTTTGGCTGACAATAACTGATGGAAATAACTGATCAAATAACTGATATGTGAACAACCCCTTACTGGCATATTATTGGGGTGCACTATGGGGGCACTTCTTACTGGCACATTATTGGGGCACTTCTTACTGGCACATTATTGGGGGCACTTCTTACTGGCACATTGGAAGCATTATTACTTCTGGGGCACAGTGGGGACATTAGTACTGTTGGGGGCACTATTACTAACAAGTGCACTCTGGCAGAGAATTATTAGTTGGGACTTTGGGGAGCACTATTACTGTTGGGGGCACCCTGGCACAGTATCAGCATAGTGCAGTTATTTCTGGGGGACGTTATGTTTACACTATTACTGTCAGGGGCACTATTTGCTGGGCCCAGTTATTTTAGGACATTGTGTGCTAATAATTATTGAAGGGCACTATCTGTGTGGTACTAGTGGCACAGTACTGTGGGTGGTTGGATGATTTGTCCAAAAGATGGGAGGATGATGGAAAAGTAATAAACTAAGATTTTTTTCTGTCAGACTGCAAAGATGAGAAATGGCTGAAAAATGTGGCGCTGTATTAGGCTACATTCACACGAACATGGTGTTTTGCAGTCTGCAAATTGTGGATCCGCAAAAAAACGGATGATGTTCCGTATGGCATCCGTTTTTTTTTTGCGGATCCACTGTAACAATGCCTATCCTTGTCCGCAAAACGAACAAAAACAGTGTGCTGTCCGCATTTTTTGCTGACCCATTCAAGTGAATAGGTCCGCATCTGAGCCACAAAATATGCGGATTGGAGACTGCAAAAGCAACTGTCATGTGAATGTAGCCTTACCCTGTATGTTCTGTAGTGATATACGTAATGTTAGGAGGGAAAGGGTTAGGGTGAGAATTTGGCATGGGGGGAGGGGAGTTTCAATTTTTGACTTGGCCAGCAGAAAAGCTAGGTGCACCAGTGCTGAGGGAAGGGGGGGGGCCCACGCTGAACTCTTGCACCAGGACCCATGAGCCTTTAGCTACACTCCTGTGTAAATCAGTTGATGAATGTACTAATGTAGGAAAAGGAAAACTGGAAATGAGAAAAACAGAAAAATCCACTGCATATGACTTACAATGAAGTATGGTCCTATAGAAGTCTTCTGACAGGTTTTAATCTCCTTCAGACAAAGATCTGTGGTCATGTGATCCACTGAGGCATAATCTCGGACTCCCCAACGCATGTCTACCACCTATAGGGAGGGATATTGTATAATATATAGTATATTCATTATAAATGCAAGAGAAGGAAACATAATCACTTTTTGCACTGGTGCTTTGCAGTGCTGGGTTCAAACCTCACCAAGGGCAACATCTGCATGGAGTTTGTAAATTCTCCCTGTGTTTGTGCACATTTTCTCCAGGTACTCCGGTTTCTTCCCACACCCAAAAAATATACTAATAGGTAAATAAGCTCCTATTAAATTGACCCTAGCAAATGTTGCATGTTGGGGTTTAGGGTCTATATGGCAGCCAATGTGTCCCCAGGGAGTCACCCCAGCCACATGACTATCCTAGCCCTTTGTGAGAAAAGTGCATTACAAATGTTTGTCATTGCCATTACTTTATATTATTTGAAGTTATAGATTTTTTTGTTTTAACCAAATAACCCCTTTAGATTTGTTAGTAGCTTTTGTTCGATTGTTTCTCTATAAGTATTTCCCCGTTAATACTAACATTTCTAAATGTAAGACTAGGCAATTTTGATCATTAAAGGGGTTGGCCCATCTTGGACATTGGGAACATATCGCTAATTTATTATGCAATATGTACACCAAAATGGTTTAAAAAACTACAACTTGTCCTGGAAAATTTTTCAAAAAGTTATACCACTGGGACACAGAGTTATGTCACTAAGGGGCTAAAATGCTCTGTATTTACTTCAGATATAAATTAAAAATCCACCATATAAAAGTTACATTTTTGGGAAGGTTTTCCCATTTTAAAGTGACTATTGGGAGGCAAATATGTTCCAAGCTACTGAAAACATGTCTCACGTATACAAAGATTTAATGCATAACTTTTTTTTTTTTACCATGTTGCTTTACCTCAAATGTTAATCCATGTTTCTGGCAAAAAGCTTGTATCTCAGGATAGGCCATCTCCAATAGTGCATCACGTTCTTCTGCCATATCTGGAAAGGATATGTGGCAATGAGAAAGTTTCAAAAAACGTATTCAATTATTTTACTTAAATAATAATACAATACAATGCATTAAGAAAGAATATCACAAAAAGTATTGTCCTATCCTTTAATAATCTTCTATTCCAGATCGTCAAGGTTGTTTCAACAAGCTTTGCATAAATGAATAGTAGGCAAATATAAGGAAATCTGTAATATCTTTATCAGAGAAAAAGGCTTCTTTCTTCACTTATCATGCTCTTGTCCTCTTTCTCCTTTCCTAAACTACTCACTCACTCTGAATTCACTGCTAAATTCATCTATGGAGAAGATACAGACTCACTAAGGGAGCAGGTCACATGCTGCCCACAGAATTATGTGGAGATGGGGAGGAGGGAGGAGAAGCAGAGTGATAGATAAGCAGAAAGAAATATACAGACATAATGCTGCATTTAATTGTAAGTGTTCGATTGTGTCAAAGCTACTGGATTGACATCTACAGGGCTGTGCTTGGAATAGTATAAAGAGAACTGTGACCCCTTCAAACAGCTGATTGGTGGGGATGTCAGGAGTCCTAGAGATAGGTCATCAATATTTGATTCCCGAAAAACTATAAATATCGAAACAAATGATAGTGATCAATAACTAAAAGGCCTGACAGATAGTGATAAAGGAAAAGATTTCTTCTAGTTTCTGGGTGTTGTGTATGGGAGACATGATAGCAACTATTCTTCACCCACTAGCCCAGAGACAACTGAGAATTAGAGATGGAGCCTCCAAATGGAAACTACTAAAAATGCAAGAAACAAGTCATACGATGTCCAGGTATAGTTATTCCTCATGTACGCACGAAAAGACAGGCATGCTTTAAATAAAGTTATTTGAACATACAAAAAGTCCATGGATAAGAATGGACTGGGTGTAAAAAACTGAACAGCTGTGGCCATTGTCCTTGAAATCATCTTTTACTTGGTCAGTTGTTGCAAAAGATGCAAAGTTCAAGTTTAGTAACTTGATCTATACTGCCACAAATAATCCTATTTAACAGACATTTCTCACATATTTATTAATTTATTAATACATTCATTCTGTAACTCTTTTCAGGTGGTACAGAGGAAAATTTTACCCAGGTTAAATGATTACTATTGTTGCGGGTCTGTGTGTCAATGAGGCCGACGATGACAGATTTCACTGTATTCATCACTTTAAAGGTCCAATACTGTTTATTTTCCATTCAAATTATAGTCACTTCGGTGAAATGAAGGCACATAAGTAGAACATAAACAAGAATACAAAAGTCCTTGCCCATCTGGGCACTAACTAAACAGTGTTTTTTTTCTTATATATGCTCTCAAAATAACACAGGGTATTAGGCTTTACATAGGCAACAGGTCATGCAGCTTCCAGGCATCCGACATTTAATTAGCATTTCATCCCTGTATTTACTCCCACAGTAATGAGCCCAGCCAGGGGCGTCGCTAAAGGTTCATGGGCCCTGGTGCAAGAGTTCAGCTGGTGCACCTAGCTTTTCTGCCGGCTAAGTCAAAAATTGAACCCCCTCATGCCAAATTCTCACCCTAACCTTTTCCCTCCTAACATTACGTATATCACTACAGAACATACAGGGTAAGGCTACATTCACACGACAGTTGTGCTGTCCGCATCTGTATGTCCATTCTTAGTTTTGTCCGTTTTGCTGACAAGGATAGGCATTGTTACAGTGGATCTGCAAAAAAAACGGATGCCATACGGAACATCATCTGTTTTTTTTTTGCGGATCCGCAATTTGCAGACTGCAAAACACAACATTCGTGTGAAGTAGCCTAATACAGCGTCCCATACCTCTTACATCCAATGACGTCTCCTCTGATGTAGATGTTCTCTTTCCTCATCTTCTCCTTTCAGACCAGACGCCATTTTTCAGCCATTTCTCGCAGTTTGACAGAAAAAAATCTTAGTTTATTACTTTTCCATCATCCTCCCATCTTCTGGACAAATCATTCAACCACCCACAGTACTGTGCCACTAGTACCACACAGATAGTGCCCTACAATAATTATTGACACACAGTGTCCTAAAATTACTGGGCCCAGCAAATAGTGTCCCTGACAGTAATAGTGTAAACATAACGCCCCCCAGAAATAACTGCATTATGCTGATACTGTGCCAGGGTGCCCCCCACAGTAATAGTGCTCCCCAAAGTCCCAACTAATAATTCTCTGCCAGAGTGCACTTGTTAGTAATAGTGCCCCCAACAGTACTAATGTCCCCACTGTGCCCCAGAAGTAATAATGCTTCCAATGTGCCAGTAAGAAGTGCCCCAATAATGTGCCCGTAAGAAGTGCCCCCAATAATGTGCCAATAAGAAGTGCCCCCATAGTGCACCCCAATAATGTGCCAGTAAGAAGTGCCCCCATAGTGCACCCCAATAATATGCCAGTAAGAAGTGCCCCAATAATGTGCCAGTAAGAAGTGTCCCCATAGTGCCCCCCAATAATGTGCCAGTACGAAGTGCCCCCAAAATTTCCCCCAATAATGTGCAGTAAGAAGTGCTCCCCCTATTGATTCCCCTCCAAAATCATGTGCCAGTAAAAATTGTCCCACCAGCATTGATACCCCCCAAATAATGTGCCAGTAAGAAATGCCCCCAGTGCCCTTAAGAAATGCCCCCATGTGCCAGTAAAAATGCCCCCAGTGCCCCCATGTGCCAGTAAGAAATGCCCCCCAGTGTCCCCAAGTGCCAGTAAAAAATGCCCCCAGTGCCCCCATGTTCCGGTAAGAAATGCCCCCAGTTCCCCCAAGTGCCAGT
This sequence comes from Rhinella marina, assembly GCA_900303285.1. NCBI lineage: Eukaryota > Metazoa > Chordata > Amphibia > Anura > Bufonidae > Rhinella > Rhinella marina. Next base: position 29,819 of record ONZH01011999.1, read on the forward strand.
AAGAACTGCCCCCAGTGCCCCCATGTGCCAGTAATAAATGCCCCCAGTGCCCCATGTGCCAGTAACAAATGCCCCCAGTGCCCCTATGTGCCAGTAACAAATGCCCCCAGTGCCCCAAATAGAGCTCCGGTCCATGATTGCACCAATAAAAAAAATAAACACTTATACTTACCTCCATCAGGCTGGCAGCGATGCGATGCAGGCCTTTTCCGGCCTGTGTCCCGCGCTGTATGGCTCAGGTGGCACGATGACGTCATCGCGCCGCCTGAGCCGGCCTCTGATAGGCTGCAGGCCTAGTGCCTGTAGCCTATCAGAGGAACGGGCAGGGGAGACATCTCTCCCTCCCCTGCCCCACAGCACAGGCATATGTTTCGCCGTACTGAGGACGGCGATACAGATGATTATCAGCATCCACACCTGAAAATAGATCAGGCGATGGGAAAATGTTGGAGTTGAGAGGGAATGGCAGGTCCCTCTACCAACCTACCCATCATTCCATAAAAATCCAGGCCCATAAAACACTTTAAAGAAATGTGCCTTAGCAAACTATAACCCAAAACAACCCAGCTTTCCTGGATTCTTTTTACCTCACTCATCTGAACATTGTGAGTGAGATATGCACACCTCCAGTACTTTTCCAGACACTGTGTTACACTATGTAGACACCAAAATATTGACTTATACCATAATTCTTTCTCAATTTATAACGATCAACGGATGATTGTATTCATTTCTGTAATATTTTTAGTCAAATTTAGAATTGTATGTGTCTGGATGTTGGTTCTTGTCACTACCAATATGGCTTCAGACATTTATTGGAATCTGGACACATCCAATTAACTTATACTGGGTTTCCTTTGGGATTCTGGCTTTTTTGACAGCAAGAATGTGTCACCATAACCAGTGGTACCCTAATGGCACACAGCGCTGATGTGAACCAAGCACAAGTAACATAACAATGTACATGTAGCTTATTTATAATGCAGTATCATTATGTAGAAAATTGTTGTAATACCTGATGCTTTTTCTTTCCTTAAAGGGGTTGTCCCACCTTATGGCTGTTTTAAGTAGCCACGGGACACTGTTGTACCTAGTGAAAAAAAAAACACACTTACCTGCTCCCAGAAGCTCTCTGTTCTGTTATCTTCTGCTCTATGGCCTGTAAATTTCCAGAAAGGTCAAATGCACTGTTACAACCAATGGCACAGTGGTGATGTGTTCCCAAGTAGCACGTGACAGAGCACTGACGCCCCGCTTAGGGACATGTTGCCACTGAGGCTAGTTATTGAATGCAGCAGCACATGTGACCCTCTGGAAGATTGTGGAACAAGCTAGAGTACTGGAAAGAAGTAGCAGGGAGCAGGTGAGTATGATTTTTTCACTAGGTATAACATGCTGCTGGGGCTACTTAAAAACAGCCATAATGCCAAAAAGCCCCTTTAAACAACAAGCAATCCTACCTGAAAAAGTGGAGCTTATGAATAGTCGAACACATTTGGATGACTCTACAGGCAGAATTTGTGCTTGTCCTCGGAAGATGTTCTTTAGGTTCCCTGAATCCATTTTTCTGCAGGGAGTATAAATAAAAGCTATGATATAGGTAGCCAAGTCACTGGAACACAGTTCTATTAAAGGGGTTATCTAGGATTTTTATATTTATGTCCTATCCTGATCAGTAGGGTCCAGCAAACTGCAACCTCACCAGTCCTGTTCCAAAGTAGCTTCAGAGCCAGTAGACATTGGTACTACACAGCTCCATCCATTGTGTAGTGACAAAGCTGGTTACAGCAGTGCTACCCCCTCTAAAGTGAATGGGAGCACCGCTGCAATAGCCAGCTCCGTCCACCATACAATGGATGGAGCTATGTAATTTTCAGCACCAAAGCTACCTGAGAACACTTGAACAATGGAGTTTCATGGTGTCGGACCCCCACCAATCAGATATTTATGAACTATTCTTAGGATAGTTATATAGTCTATAGGAAAATCCTTGAAAATCTCCTATAAGCCACGTTACATTACCAATATTTTGCATTGTACATGAGTGATTCTCTTAAAACATTATGACAAATTGTATAAAATTAATTACTCACAAAAAAGGTTAAAGGGGTTTTCTGGGATTTTCATATTGATGGTTTATCCTCAGAACAGGTCATCAATATAACACTGGCAGTGGTCCAAATCCCGCTGCCCCAGCCGTTCAGCTGTTTGAGGGAGCCACAGCACTCACCAGACCTCTGATGAGCGGTGTGGCCTCCTCGCAGCTTACCAAGCACAGCGCTGGAGTAGATTTCAATCTAGATGCAAGGACTGGAGGATTTGCAGTTCAATACTTTTTAATACCTTTATGTTCTCTCTCCCTACAACCACCAATTCATAGGAAGCCTTGATAAGGTACCCACAGAGTTGTGGAGGTGTATAGGGCTCCTACTTTATCTCTGTATGCTTCTGATTACATATAGAGGCATATGGAGACTTTTATTGTCTAATTCCATAGGAATCCAGCAGAAAAAGAAATCTGAGTTGTTATATCAATTGGGCATAACAATGTGCATGACACATTAAACTTTACCATGTCTTTTATAGATTTTACTTTGGACCCAGGTTCCAGGGGCATAAAAAGTTTTACATATTTCTCATGTATCAATTTATTTGGAGTTTGTGCCAATGATAACTCCATCCAACTACTAGAATGAAGGCCCCTTCAGCCTTTAGCTCAGAAAGCTTTGCATTTCCAGAGACTACCAAACTAAATTTATACAGGGTTCCTATACACTTGAAAGTAGTGTTGAGTGAACTTGTGTTTCAAGTTCAGCATACAAGGTTCGGATTCGGGTTATCCAAGATTTCCATAATGGATTCTACTACCATGGACTATAAGTTAAGGTCCGTGGTAGCGGAATCCATAGCGGGATTCTTAGTGGGCACTATTGCTTCTTCCTAAGTCAGTGATGTCACATTCATTGGTCACATGGCTTAGGTGCAGCTCATTCCCATTCAAGTGAATGGACCTGAGCTGCAATACCAAGAACAGCCACATCCAATAGACGGCTCTGTGCTTGGTAATCTGGAGGCCATAGATCTCAGTAGAGCCTCTTCAAACAGCTGATCAGTGGCGGTGCCGGGAGTTGGACCCCCTCTGATCTAATATTGATGACCTATCCTGAAAATAGGTCATCAATATGAAACACCAGGAAAACCTTTTTGAATAAGCCAATATTTATATGCTCTAGATCAGGGGTGCTCACATCACATATAGGCCCATTAGATGGGAGTCCAGGAAGTGTAACCAGATATTTATGGTATTTAACTTTGATATACCATAAATATTTCAGTTTGTAATATCAATTTAAGTTACATTTTTGACCCTTGGGATTGGTTCAGTCTGACAACATGGCCCCGACCAGAAAACGTTGTGCACCCTGCTTTAGATATATCCCAGTAAAATCCACCTTCCTCTACATTCATAAAGATACAAAAACTAAACAAACAATTACAAATGTGAAATCAACAAACTATATGTGACAGTCACTTGTGAAAAATTAATGAGGAGGTAACTTGAGATAGCTATTTAGTTACTTCTAGGATTTGTTCTCTCTTAAAAGAGATACATTCAGATGAGGGGGAAAAAATCACCGTTCATCCCCAGGTGAGTGATCCAAGCCGAATATACAGTATGGTTTCTATAACTGCGATGGATAGAAAATAAGAGCTGAAAACATATAATAAAATATCATTAGATGAAGAAGAAACTTACGGTTGTCCAGTTGACGGTACTGCTGAAGAAGCAGACTTTGTATACAGGTGAGTGAGACATGCGGCGTGTCAGACAATATCCCATCTCTATAACAACAAGTGTTTTCTCTCTGGGACAGTTCAAATGAGTCTTCAGGGAGCTGGGAAACCTTGTTCTGTTTTCTGCTCACATAGCTTTTGCACACACACACATACTGTAGATCGTTACTTAAAGGCTTTGTATAGGACAGGTCAAACCTGTTATGATCTGGTCCTCAGGTCACGGAATACAGTTGCCATTCAACTCATAATATGAGATGTTAGGTTTAAAGTGGTTGTGTTGGCTCAACCAGTTCAAGACCAAGCCATTTGCCCCTTTTTCCTGAGCAGGCACATTTTCCATTTTTTTAGTCTTTGAAAGCAATAACTTTTCCTGTTCGGATATGTGGATAGTTTTTGCGCCTCTTTTTCAGTGATACATGGGGCTTTTATTTGTCATTTTTGTCTTTGATTTTACACTCAGGAAAATATTTTTTAAAAAGTTTTACTCTGTTTTCTAAATTTTTTTATAGTCCAAGATGCAATTAAAATACTTTTTTAAATGTATGTCCTTTTTCCAAAAGTGTCATTTTGATATGGAGGATGTATGAGTTATGGTCGCTAGGGGTAAGGCTATAACCTGTGGTGTGGCGTGTAGTGGCCTTTTTTAATTGTTTCTATATACTTTTTATTTTGTCTTCATATTTTATTTTCTTAATTTTTACCTATTGCTCCCCCTCACTTCCCCCAACATCATACAAGACCTTTGGGAGATTTTAACATTACATGTTTTTTTTTTATTTCTGATTTCACCCCCGAGTTACAGTGGGAATGCAGCCTGTAGAGTCTTTACAGTGCTGTTGAGTTTCAATGCAGAGCTGATCTGGGTCCCCTCCTCTGCATGCACTGAAGCTCGAATTTACATATGGAATTAAACTCTGGAACAATGCAACACATATTTGTCCTTTAGGTATTGTTTAGTGAGCAGCATCAACACTACCATGAAGTATGCCTGGTTTAATAGGTTTCATTTTGCAAGCAGGTCCTATTTAAAGGGGTTGTCTCACTTCAGCAAATGGCAGCTACCTTATGTCTACGCCATAACCCCTGGGAACGAGCAGTGTATAATGTGATGGAAAAATTAATCAAGTCAGCAAAGGAGGCAATATGGACAATCACAATACATTAGTAAGTGGCTTGTATTAACTTAACATAATAAATGCTATTTGCTGAAGTGAGACAACCCTTTAACTAAGCTTTTCTCTATTCAGTGATTTTTGTACATCATTTATTTATTGAAATGTGATTTTCATAGATTTGTTTTAATTCTTTTGTATTTTGTGATTTTTGTAATATGTACATGCATTTATAGCAACTGGAGGAGGGCTAATATTCAGCTGGTTTGTTGATTAATTTTATGGCGTACTTTACTCCCCCCTTTTTCAGACCTGCATATAAACTAAAACGTTGGTACACTTCTGTTATGCTGAGTAAGAGTGCATAAAATGCAAGACATTATGCCTGTTATGTGTCTGTTCACTGGATTTGAATCTGAAGAAACACACAAAGCGATATCTCCCAGGGAAATATAATTTCCAATAAGTTTCCATACCATGGAGCACTGCAAAAAGTCTACACAGCTGGTCTCTTTAAGGAGAACCATCACCCTGTCTAATCTGAAGAAATAAAATAAGATTTTTTTTACCAACCAATGGCTAGGATTATCTCTTTTATCTCATTCTAGCTACAAACATAAGGTATAATGTGAAGATTTGCACTTGTTCTGTGTTTTTGACCAGCACCTGGTTTTGGCTCACAATCACTGATGAAGATCATTGATCAAACACTGACCAAACACTGACTGTGTGAAAACAGCCTAAGGCTACTTTCACACTAGCGGCAGGCCTGGTCCGGCAGGTGAAGGGTGCTGCCGGATCAGGACTGCCGCAGCGACATGTGTGGAGCCGGAACCGCGCTCCGGCCCCACACATGTCACACAGTACATACATACACACATATACACAAACAAATACACATACATACTTACATGCTCCCGGCAGGTCTTCAGAGCGCCGGAGGAGCAAGACGGCTTGCACAGGTGACGATTCCCCACAGCGCCCTCTGCTGGGCGCCTGGTGGAATCGTCATCTGTGCGCGCCGACCTGTCCCTACGCCGCTCTGAAGACCTGCCGGGGAGCATGTAAGTATGTATGTGTATTTGTATGTATATATGTCTGTGTATGTTTATGTGTATGTCTATGTCTGTATGTGTGTATCGTGTGTATGTGGTTACGGATCCGTCATGAACTCCATTGAAAATCAATGGAGGGCGGATCCGGTTACCATTGTGGTCAGACCAGACGGATCCGCCCCCATTGACTTGCATTGGGGGTCATTCCGGATCCGTCTTGGTGCGGATGCCTGGACCGGAGAGTAAACCGCAGCATGCTGGGGTTTGTTCTCCGGTCTGAAGATGGAATGGAATGCTTTCAGGAGCATTCCGTTGTCTTCAGTTCAGTTTTGTCCCCATTGACAATGAATGGGGACAAAACTGAAGCGTTTTATTCCGGTATTGAGCCCCTATGACGGAACTCAATACCGGAATTTTAAAACGCTAGTGTGAAAGTAGCCTAAGGCCGGCCTCACATATGCGTTGTGAACTCTGACATTCTGATCCGGCCACTGTATCCGGCATATATGCTGGCTTTCAGCCTGACAAAAATACTACACGGAGCATTGTTTGTCCAGCCAAAAGCCAGCATATATGCCAGAGAGAGCCTGGATCCCCTCTAGATCCCATTACAGTAAATGGAGATCTGACAATACACAATGGTATCCAGCTGCGCTGGATATATTGAACTCCAGCAGTCTGTTCCTCGGAAAAGACTGCCGGAGTTCACAGCGCATATGTGAATGTGGCCTAATAAAGTGTATTACAAAAGTTATTAATGTGACTGTCCATACACATTACAAAAAAAGTTTAAATGACAGTTACCATCACCAAATTATAGTTTATCTCTGATCTAGGCGGTAATCATTATGATCAAAATTAATTTTAATAATAATTATTTTATCTAACTGGGTCTTAACACCAGTATACTGTAACATGTATGTGCTTTTATAATTCTATAACTGGATAGTTTTCAGAAGACTATAATGGTTGCCACTCACTTTGAGGATTATAGTTCATGTGGATTTGGCTCCTGGTGGAGGGAGGATAGTTTAGCACCTGATCTGAAATGATGCATATGATATTGGGAATTATGAAAGATCAGTGAATACTGTGAGGAGTAGGTCAGGGGAACACAAATGACACAGACAAAGTGAGGCCCTGACACTCCTCCCAAACCACTGTCCCTGCCTTTTGGGGGAACCCGGCTCCGTAACAGGCCAGCCCCAACCGAAGACTGCAATTACACGAGACAAACAACAAAAACAAAACACAAGCAGGAACAACCCTAAACAGGTCAGGAACTGAAGGGGTAAAAGGTAAAGGAACCAAGCAAGGAATAAACAGAGGATAACACAAAAGGTAGGTAACAGTAACAGAAACCAGGGAAAAAGGTACAGAGTCACTGGAATACCGGATAAACACAGAGTAGCTAGCATAGGCACAAGGCTCTATAGCAGGCACAGATAAATGGCGAGTGAGAAACTAAATAGTGGCTAGAGTCCCAGCCCCAAGGCGTGATAGGAGCATGGATCCCAGCCACACCCTGAATGGACCAAAATTACTGGCAGGGACGCCTGCCAGTAAAACTAGCAAAACTAGCCAAACCTTTAACCTTTAAGGAACCTAAGTGTTACAAGAGGATTTTCTGGCTTGCACTCGGGATGAGCGCCGCATAGCGTCAGGACACTGGAACGCCTGCACCTGCCCAACATCCGCTGGAGGGCCGCAGCGCCCCCGAATCCTGACAAATACATTGGTATAAAATAAGACACCAAAGACTAAAATATAAAAAATATTAACATTTAATGATCCATAGTGACTTGAATGTTAACTGTAAACATTAAAAATACCACAAGTAACCATAAGTTAAAAAAAACTCTGAACATTAAAAACTACATATAAAATTTTATAGTGAAATAACTCCATTTGACAGAATTTTAAACCTTGTACCAAATAGCAGACAAAATATAAACAACCAACAAAATATAAATGTTAAAGTTAACAAAACTAGTTTACATAAATAAAACAACTTAAAGAAGTTGTCCAGGTTCAGAGCTAAACCCGGACATAACCTCTTCTTCACACATTTAGCATGTCTGAGTACAGCATCAGAGCATTTCTTGCTCCAATGATCTCCTTGCCCTGTGCTGTATCGCGCAGGGCAAGGTCTTTTTTTTGTACGGCTGGTAAAGTACCAGGCTTAACATGAGTATGCTAGGCAGAGACTTCCACCTAGCAGTGACTCTGGTGACGTCACCCGCACAAATGAGTGGTCTATAGTGCTGCCCTGGGCTGTTCACCCATTTGTGGCGGTTAATTCACTGGGATCACTGCTAGGTGGAAGTCTCCGCTTAGAATACTGAGGATGTAAACAAAAAAGACCTTGTTCAAGGGGGAGCATTGGAGCAAGACATGCTAAATGAGTGAAGAAGAGCTTATATAGGGGTTCAGCCCTAAGCCCGGACAACTCCTTGTAACTGTCATTTCACTTTAAAGAGTCTTCTTAGCAAAGCTGTAATTGAGTGTTGTTAAGTAGAGTCTGTCTTCAGTCTAACAAGTCAGATAGGCAGGGTGATGAGCACTGATAGAGTTTTTAGAGTTTTGCTAAGAACACTCTTTACACCTGGTTTTCTAGAAAAAATAAACATCTTTCCCTAATAAAGTATATTATAAAAATGTGTAACATCCCTGTCCCTACTACACTATATTAAAAAATACACTGAAACAGTTACACTTTAACCATAGTGTGGGCAACTATGTATGCCCCAACATCTGTTTTATATACACCTGACCATGAAGTGTAGTCTATATAATACAAATACTCATATTGACAGCGAACACGTCACATTTTTTCAATTCTCAAAAATAAAATCTATGTCCACATGCCCCATATAGATAACTGAGGGCAGTCCCTCACTCAGGAACAGCAGAGAGCCAACCACAAAGAGCATCTCCCACTCTAGAGCACCTGACAGGTCCATGTATTAGATGGCCACCTATTCATTTGAATGACCAGCATGTGATACCACATTTCACTGGTGACTACTGCAGTAAAATTGGAGTGTGGCCATCTGTTATCCTTAGATGATAACAGTTGATTACTGGGTGATCCAGAAGCCAGAATCACATCACTCCTCTTTAAAGGATTATTCCCAGTTGAGCATTTCCAGCATACCCTATGTATATGTCATACATATATGTTAGGTACCAGGTCCACATATGAGACCTGCACTTATCTTAAGAATGTGTTCGGTTCTCTTAGCAGAATCTGGTGTATAAAATTGCCCAGGATTTGTTTGTCTTGTGCACATGCGCAGCTCCCTCGACAGACTTCTGTGGACGTTCAGAAAATAACCATGCACACCTTCTCAGCTATTTTTGGAACTCACATAGAACTCAATAGAAAGAGATGCACATGAGCAGTCTCTTCTCGATTCACAGTGGCGCCAGACGGGGAAATATTGTGCAATTTTATGCATCATATTATGCTAACACTTCTGGAACTATCAACTGACGTGATTCGTCTGGATTATATTAAAAGTGACCACAAGGAAGATCTTTTCACAGTAATGGAAAGAAGTATGTATTTTTTAAAGCAACAATTTTGTCTTAAAGCCAACGTTTACAATTACCTTGTAAACTTGGCCACTGCCCTATTAGCATGCACAAAACCTGTCCTAACTCACAGCTGGATGGATTCAAAGCAAGAACCTCAAGAGCCGCCTCAGCTCTCCTCACTACTCTGGCTGTCATGAATTGCAATTCACATACAGATGATAAGATCTTCAGCTGTGTGTGTAGTAATGGAGCAAAGTGAAAGTACAGACAAGACTAATGGTAATATAATTGCTATGGTAATATTGCAGAGTGCATACAAGCGCGGCTGCTCATTAGGCACATCCCCCACCCGTTCATCCCCTCTGCATTTTAACTTCACTTCACTCTGTTCTTACACACATAGCTGAGGACCTTATCATCTGTATGTGTATTGTAATTCATGACAGGCAGAGCAGTGAGGAGAGCTGAGACAGCTCAGTATCTCACTGCTTTGAAGTAACTCATTCTGCAGCGTCAATGGGACATCTTTTGTACGTGCTAATAGGGCAGAGGCCATTTTATTTTCCCCAGATGATTACCTCTTAGAAAAAAATGAGCCATTATAAATAATAAAAGCTATTTGAGAATATGTTAATAATGAAATAATATTTAGGTATTTTCAGTCATTTTATTTTAATATTACCAGAAAACCCGTTAACCAGTTTGTTAAATTAGTGTATACTGGGGAACACAAAGGAGGGTAATAGAAAGTATCCACAGTAAGGTCTCTTTCACACAGTCAGTGCTTTGTGAGTTTTTGATCAGTGTTTTTCATCAGTGATTATGAGCCAAAACCAGGAATGTAGACCACACAGAGATAAGGTGTAATGGAAAGATCTGCACCTGTTCTGTGATTTTAATCTGCACCTTGGTTTGGCTTATAATGGTGAAAATCACTGATCAAACACTGAGTGTGAAAGTGGCTTTACTTCACAAGATGATTGGTAAAGCCATTGTAACAAAAGGGATCGATTCTTACATCCCCAGTTTATAAAGGGTACATCGTGGGGTTCAGTACTTCTGAATATATTGAAATTCTTCAATATGCATTTGCTGCTCATGTAGAACAATGTCTTCTTCGGTGTCTGGCCTGGTTCTGACCACGGCAGTGCTTTTCCTCCTCTCCATTATGAAATTAATTTGATAGATCAGGACTACAGCCAAACAGATCACAACAATCTGAGAAAGAATGAATACACACCTAGTATATTAACTACCACACATAATACAGTGAAAGATGTATTTGTATTTATACTTATGTTCATGGATCTATTATGGCTTCATATAACCTGTGAGCTATAAGAGGCTATAACACAGCGCCCATGCACCTCTGCTGCCAACAACTGTGTTTCTGTATTGCCCTAATAGGGAATATGTCATTCTCCATCAGATGCTGTACCAGGAAGCTGTTCTCCCTAGTAGAATTGCTTCTGAGGGCTATAGAGTGGCACACAGTGTAGTGTAGACCCACAGAGGGCTCCATGCCTCTCCAACCTCTGCTCTGTACTTGAGGCTTTAGTCTGTACTAGCTATATTTTTACATTAATTCATTAAAGAGCGTCTGTCAGCATGACCAACCCCATTAAACCAGGCATACCCTTATTATGACTCTCTATGGCTGCATAGAGCCCCAAGGGTCTGGCCAGAGCCCTTGGAGCACCAGCTTGTTACACTTCCTTCAGCTTTAGTCCCTTACCCCTTCCCTCAAATTGACAGAGCAGTCTTCTAGTGCTTGCTGCTTTCCTAGCACTGAGACCTGTATTCTTCTGACTGAATTTGTGCTGCTTGGAAGCACTGAGCAAGTGCCAAGACCAGAAGATATAGTGCAGGCAGGAGAATACAGGTTCCAGCGCTACGAGAGCAGCAGCTGAACACATACACAGGTTAACTAACATTAAAGAAAACCTGTCACCATGAAAATGTGAAAGAATCTACAGGCAGCATGGAGGGGAGAGCAGCATAAGCTAGGGGCCAGGAGAGCAGGAAGAGCTGGCGGGTCATATTTAAAGGAGTTTCTGGCTATTAAAATAGAAAGTTTTACAAAAAAAAGTAAAACTCTCCTAGGCAATCCACTGCCCCTTCCAATTATTCCCAGGCCCATGACCATACTTCCTGGTCCGACTCAACATAGTCAGGGACAATGGGAAAGGACTGTTAGGGACCTGGGAATGGTTAGAAAGGGAACGACCCATTTGTTAAGCCATTATGACCTTTTTCTAAAGTTGTTTTTACAAGACAGACAACTCCTTTAACATTGTCAGTGCCCTCATAAAGCTTAGAAGTTGAAAGGAGCAAGTGCCTGCAAGATCTTTGGCATCAAAGTAATCCATCTAGATTATTTATCCTCGACAACAGACCCTCAAATGTTTCCCTGCATATAATCATTTTTTCAAACTTTATAGTTTTAGACATCACTATACCTCTAGTAAGATTAGTCCCAAAGCAATGTATCCTAGGAACAAAAGGTTTCCTCGACCCCAGCTGACAATCTTGTCCAAGCAACCCTCAATATAGATATAGTCTTCTGCCTGCCAGCTCATGAGGTTTTGTGTCTCATAGCCACACATTGTATTGATAACAGTCTGCAGAAAAATGGGAAAAAAGCAAATGTCAATGGTGGGCATGTACAACTGACAAATTCACATCTTTGTACTTCAACACATAAAAACTAGAGATTTTGGAATCAATGTTCTATATCCATAGTCTTTATTATGCTAACTGCTTGGTAGGAAGTAGAGTTGTCCCTGCAGATTGCAGTGCTGCATAGAGCATATATTCATTTTCACCACAGAGCTGCCACAGGAGAAATAAAGCATTATACAATGTCTAAATCAAATCAATGGCAGGTGTCAATGTAATGCAGGGCAGGAGGGTCCTCCAGATAGATAGAAAAGGATGCTCCCTTGTAACTGCTAGGAATCTAAAAAAGGTTCCTCTATTAGCTCAGAAGAAGCCATGGCACTATGGTGAGTACTGTGGCCAGCTCACAGTTTACCAAGCATAGCGCAGTACATTGTATACTGAGTTGCGCCTAGGCCATGTGATCGAGTAACTTGATGTCATAGAGTCTAGGAAGAGACCACAGCACTCACCGTAGCGCAGACGCCTCTTCAAATAGCTGATTGTTGGCCAGCGTCAAAATCTTGGACAACCCCTATTAGAGGATTTTCACCCAAAATAAAAAATTGCCCATGGCAGTAGACAAAATTTGTGATTATTTATTCACGGAGAGTGGCATTCTTGTGTTTAGTTGTAATGATTATTTTGAAAAAGTAAAAAAAAAAATGAAAGAAGTACTCTACCATGATCTACTAACAAATGTCCATTTTTACAGTTAGGGAGAGAATATTTTTTATTATTTCGTGAAAAGAAACATCCTGGGATTCATTTTTAGGGTACGGACACGTGGCAATTGTCGATTTTCAACTGCAGAATAGTAGGTGGAAAATCCTCAGCGTTGTACAGTATCAGCAAAGTGGATGAGATTTCCACACAATTATACACCACGTAAAAAACCTGTGATGTAAATTGACCTGTGCTACAAGCTTTAAGGGTGGCCGCACACGGTGCAGATTTGTGTGCAAAAAATTTGGTGCAGAAGTCTGCACCAAAACCGCACATATATCCGCACTATTTACCAATGTACTGTCTTTTAGATTCTGGACTTTCTGACTTCATCTCTTTTTAGAGCGCTTTAATGCAGCAGTTGTTCTTTGCCTGTAGAAACCTCAGAGGTGATGATTCTGAGTCCAGGCCTAGTTCTGAGGAGTAAGGACATGTGGGTCCTCTCTCTTCCTCAACTAGCTCAGATTCTCCACTAACTAGTGGTAGACCCAGGTCCATCTCCTAGCAACCTAAAGGGGATGAGTCAAAGTCCAACCTGACCTTTCCATACAATACTGGTAGGTGTAAAATTACAGTAAATTAGAACATTTTACTTAGCAATACAATATTGCAGCAATTACCATTTTGTAGTTACCCTATTCAGGGTCCCAGGAAAGCTGGATAAGAAATAAATTATGATTATGCCTGTAGAGCTCTGCGGATTATATTGGCACTATATACTGTAAGTGAGTAAAATAAATAAATTATATGGATCTGCAGTAGGGACTGCTAAATAATAAGTCTACCTAAAAAATCCTCCTTCTTACTCCTAAATAGTGCTATAGGTAAGAAGGTTTTGTTTTCATGGTCCTGGGAAAGCTGGGTTACTTGCACAATGTAAGGGTAATATTATCTGATCAGTGTGTAAAGCTCCATTAGACTTGTATTCCAGGTCTCCAACACTGCTGAATGTCAAATTTGCCTAGACACACAGTGAGAAATCCCTCCAGGCTATATAGGCAAACGACATTCAGGCACCTGGAAAAGCCAGGTTGCACTTTCTCTAATGCCACTGCCCTGGTACTCTATCGTAAACCTATACACATACAGGGGGAGGTTTTGTAAGAAGCTACTGAGGTTTCACAATGCTCTGTGTGTCTATTGAAGTGAATGTAGTGTTAAGTCCTGTCCCTTTAATGAACTATCTGTTAGCGTCTGAGCTCATGCTAGTGGACAGAGCCAGTCTCTCCCCAGGCAGGGGGACAGAAGACACTTATGTACAATGGTTGTTAAATCACTGTGCCAACTAACCATTATGACTTTTGACTATTCCTGAGGATATTGCCGGGGAGCCACCAGACTGCTATCTGTTGGAATAGCCTCAGTGCAGTTTTCAGCCGACCCTCAAGGGTCAGAGACTCCGGTGCAAAGCACCAAGGGAAAAGGCAATACTCGTAGTCAGAAACAGGCCGAGGCCAGGGCTGGCAGCATAGTTTCACAACGGTAAACTGGCACAAGTCCATACACAGGCAGACAACAGGAGCAAACACCTTAGCAGGAATTTTGCAAAGTAGGAACCTAATTGCTCAGGCAAGTAGAGAGAGTGCAGGCCAGCAAGTATAGCATAAGCTGATTAACAATAAGAGGCAGCCATGCAGCAGCACACAGCGCAAGGAGAGGAGGAGAGTGGTGGTGATAGCAAAAATAGTGTTAATGTTCCTAATAAAGTAGCGGAGCAGCAACGTACATAGACCGTCAATGTAACACTCTGACAACAGGATATCTGTTTAACTGCTTTCTGCAGTAGTTTGCAGATGTTAATGATGAAAGAACAAATACAAACTTTCCTGAGCAGTTTATGCTTATTTTTTCTTTAAATTCACAGCAAGTGCAAAAAATAAAAAAGAAATGTGCAACATATAGGACATGCAGCAGATTTGAAAATCCACAATATGATCTAAAATCTTCACAAATTTTGTCCACTGCATAAAAGTGGGGTTTTGTAAAACCCCATTCCCTTACATTGTTGTGTACATGTCTCCACATGACCATGCACTGTTTAAAGAGGACCTTTCACCACTCCTGACATGCCTGTTTTAATAGCTCTATGCATTCCCCATGTAATAAGAAGTCTGGAGCATCTATTTTTATGGCTCTATGTTGTGTCATTCCTTTATTATTTGCACTAGAAGTTATGAATGAATTGCTATTTGTCTTCAGTAAGGGAACAGTGGGGAGGTAACAAGTTGGGGGTGTGTACCTGCACAGACTGAACATGGCAGCACTGATTGGATAGAGTCAGTCTGTGCAGATACACACCCCCAACTGGCCACCTCCCCTCTGTTCCTTTACTGAAGGCAAATAGCAATTAATTCATAACTTCTAGTGCAAATAATAAAGGAATGGCACAACATACAGACATAAGAATAGATGTTCCAGAATTGTTATTACATGGGGAATGCATGGATCTATTAAAACAGGCATGCCAGGAGTGGTGAAAGGTCCTCTTTAAGAAGCAATGTACAATGATGGACTTATTTTGTGGCTGGAAAGCATTCAATGTATATTGTAGTTAACTTTTTATTATGCTCTCCATTAAGTGAATTTCCCCTATGGATCCCAACTAGTAAACACCCCCCCCTTGAGATTACCTGCCCCTTTTCCTTGATGCAGCAGGAGTAAGGAACTCCACATCTCTCCAAACTTGGGTTGTTGTCTGTGCAGTAGAAGTAAATGTTTGTGGACCAGTCTTTGTAGCTTTTAACTCCACAGCATTCAAACTTGGAGAAGTTCAAGGAATAACACAGATCAGCCAGACATATGCAACAAAGGTGAATTCTTTATTAACTTTCTGAGCTTAGTAGTAGTTCATCATGCTCTACCTGCTATTCTCTTTTATTCCTAGCAACTGTACTTATAATCACTCACTGATATACTTTTTTTGCATATGTATGGCACTCCAGAATGCAAGAGTGAGCAAGCAGGATTTCACTCCATACATTACATTACATAATACAGTGAATAAAAAATGCAATCCAATATAAATACATGTATAATATTTTCAGTCCAGAAACATGGACCTCCTTCAGATGCATTTCTTCTTTGGAGTGCCCAGTTATCATATCAATTGGCCATTTACACACACAATTTAAGACAATTTAAGGTCCTTTTACCTGGACTAATGATAATTTGACCAATTATTGAGGATAAGCATTTTCCCAGTGTAAAGCTACCCGTTCATCAGGTGATTGTGTCTTTCGTCTGGCACTAAAAGTTGTTTCTACAGAGCACATCTCCCTGTGTAAACTGGGATCTTCTGCCCAGAAGTAATGATTATTCATGGGAATAAGCAATCGCTGGTCCCTATACAAAGCAGGCTATTGCTACATGTAAATGCAGCTCTCACCTCCTCTGACAATCAGGCAATTATGAAGAACGAACAGTTTGTTCCTGATATTTGCCTGTAGCACTGGTGCATGCAAAAAGACCATTAAGCCTCATTCACACATTCGGTCAGTGATTTCTATCAGTGATTTTGAGCCAAAACCAGATGCAGCTCTAAACACAGAACAGGTGCAGATCTTTCCCTTATACCTTATGTCTGTGGAGGCTCCACTCCTGGATTTGGCTCACAATCACTGATATCTGTACTCGTAAAGGCACTACAACTGTCATCTGTCTTTGGGGTTAGATTAGATTAGTAGGGTGGTATGCAGATAAGTGTGTACGGTATTGATAGCAGTTGCACACTAGCACCAGAAGTACTGTTATTTAAGTAGGAAACCTTTCCTCTCACTGGTTCTAGTAAGATTCTAATACATCAGTATGGCAAAGTCCTAAGGCTGAAACTGAAACAAGGGTGTTCTTATATGGTCCTCTCTGGTTACATAGAGATGATATTCTCATGCCCTTGGTACTAAAAACTAACATAATCATGCAACCAAACCTCCTTGATTTTATCCCTTCCTTTGGTATACATTGAAGGCAAACAATCGGTGCAAAATCCACGTCTATTGACTGTCGTTTATCAGTGGGAGTGCTGCACTGTGCAACGACTGACTAGTAACTAAAACATACATAACACATTGCATACCCAGGCTAAACAATACCCATCAGCCCACATGTATTACCATGTAAACTGCATAATAAATGTTTGCCAATTTACTGGAGCTTTTTAGTTTAGGGGAAATACACTTAAATATGAAGACCAATGTTACCTTTTTCTGAATGTAATCGATGACGTTTTGCAAATCTATATCTTCTCGGTAATAAAGAATTGCCCTTGCCATTACAGTATTGGCTTTATCCAAAACCTATAAGATGAAAGTGTTAAAAAGCCTCCTAATGTCACCCGGCCATAAATGAATAGAAATCTAGGCTCAGTACTCACCATTCCTGAGAACATGAAGCCTAGAACAGCTGCCACAAGCTGAAGAACCAAGACTACAAGGAGCAAGCCCGCAAACTGAAAAAAGGAAACATACTCAACATCGTCATTTCAGGGACAATTATTTCAGACAAATTTAAAAAATGTGACCACAAACTTGCCGATGAGACGTATGTCCTTTGAGGCATCTACAAGTTCAATGGTGAAAGAGCCTTTCCACACAAATCTTATAGACGGATTTACATGTTGTTTTTTTTAAAAGCGCATGCATTTTTTACCACAATTATGTTTTTTTTTAACAAGTGAAGCATGTTTAATCAATGTGATTCACCTGTAGAAATTGCATAGGTAATTACCACATTGATTTAACACCTTGGAACACGTGAATGGGGACTGAGCTACAGTAACCCAGCACTTCGAACAGAGCTTGTGACGAACCGTAACCGCAGCCCTGCCCCCTGTGTGTGCTTACATGGGGATCACATGGTACGGTTCAGTCTTTGCCTACAAACACATGACGTTCCACGCCCCCTCGGGGTGTGTAAGGTTACGTACGGCACGGTTTTTCACAGACGCCTCCTGTCCATGCGGGCACAGGCAGGCACAGAAAGGAAGAGAGGGTAGAACAATAGTCAGTTTCCAGAGACATGGATAGTCCGTTAAGATGATTTCTGAGTTGAGGTAAGGCCTGGCTGTAACCACATGGGGGCAGTGATCTCAGCAGCTTGTCTAAGGGTCCCTCCAAACACCCTGATCCGGGCGACACCCCCTTCAGAGAAAGACAATGGCCTTTTTTATCTGGGGCCTTTTATCCTGTGGCCGGCCACTCTCTTCCTCCCCTGGGAGGAGTCAACCCCCCCTGTCCCAGTTCTGGTACCAAAAAGCTCCACAAAACCAATATGGCCCATAGCTCCTGACCAGGAGGTCACAGGGAAAAGGTTCTGGAACCAACTGACACGCCTGAGTTCTGGCTACAGGTGGAGACCAAACACGACACACTTATCAGGTTCCTGCTTGGAGATCTCCGTATCTCCGCTTCGTGACATGCGATCGCTAGCTTATGGACATGTACCTGTCCCTCTCTGTCCCCGCCTCGCAAATATATGATTAGCTTAGCTTTGTGATAAACAGCCAGTCCATAATTCTTTATTAATTCCTGGCTCCATTTTGTCTGGAAAGTAGGTTTCATGTCTAACAAGCTGAAAGCTCCCTGCTGGGGGTTCTTCCTATGAAAGGCTTTTGGTTCCATAGTGTCTGGACAAGGCATGAATTGTGTACAAGTGACATACATGGTATAATCTGACATGTTTTCCTTTTTTGTTGTTGGTATTTACCACACCCTTTTCCCTCAGGTGTTCCTGGTGTGGTAATTGTCCCTCCCCTATTTATTGCTTCTTCTCCCACTATTCCTTGCGGTTTATAGCTTCAGTTGTTGTTGTGGTGAGCAGTAGTTTGGTTCCCAGCTGAGATCCTGGAGCCTCCATTTCTTCATTGAAAGATAAGTTTCCTTTTTCCTTCTGTGTGTTTTGTTACTTTTCCCTGTTGTTTTCTTATTAGGCCTAAGGGAGACTCCTGTTCGTCCTTCCTTTTGGAGGAACAGGTAGACTCGTTCCTGTCATTAGTTCCAGGGTCCTATAGGGTCAGTTCAGTGTTTAGGTTCCTGTGTATGAATTTGCCTACCTTTGAGGCCTGTTCATACTGGTAAATAGCCAGGAATTGAGCCAGGGTTTCCTGTAGGAGGTGTCCATTTTCCTTCCTTAGTTTCTAGGCCTAATCTCCTTTCCCTCCTATGCTCGGTTTGGTTTTCCCCCCACATCTGCGCGTGACATTATAAACCGCCCATTACCGTCACTTTGTTGTTTGTATCTGTACAGCCATGGATCCTATTGCTGTACTCGCCGGGCAGCTGAAGGGGCTGTCTTTGGAGGTAGTTGATAGCTGATCCGGCTCTCCGTAGTCAGTTTTGTCAAGGGTTATCAGAAAGGCTAAAGGACGCTTTGGCCTTTCATGAAACTCCAGTGTCTTTGGAAGCCACTATGTCTCTTGCTGTATGCAAGGATAGAAGCCTGAGAGAGAGATCTAGGGGCCCCCGCTCTCAGGACGATCTAGTGTATTGTCTTCCTATGACACTTTGGGTGAAGATACTCCTGGGTTGATGTCTGGGGACAAACCGATGCAGTTAGGGGGGCTACTCCTGCTTCCACCATTAAGCATTCTGGTAATAAAAAGGCAGTGTGTTTTTTCTGCGGACAGAAAGGACACTTTATCAACGCATGTCCATGCATTCAGTCTCTAAAAGAGAAAAAAAAGAAAGGGGGCATTAAATTCCCATCTCACTCTTGGAGGAGTGGGTGGAGAGACAGAAAATGTGCATTTGTCTTCATCCTGTAGTACCCGTTTTCTCCTGACTGCCGAGGTGGCGCTAGAGTCAAAGGTTGTGAGAATTGAGGTCTTTATTGACAGCGGGGCAGGGGTGAACTTGATTGATGCTCAGTTTGTCCGTATGCATAGATTATCTCCGAGTGCATTAGAGAAGAAGATTTCTGTGTTTGCTATTGATTCTGCGCCTCTTTTTCAAAAGTGTTTGTCTCAGATGGTGTATGCTATCAGATTAAGGCCCCATTCACACGACCGTATGTATTCCGTGATCCGTATAAAAATGGAACGGAAGACATACGGAAAGTCTTCCGTAGTGTTCCGTAATTTTGCGGACCCATTGACTTTAATGGGGCTACGGACGTGTTTTGCGGCCAAGTATAGGACATGTTTCCTTTTTTTTGCGGGAGAACTTCCGTAATATACGGATGCGGAATGCACACGGTGTGCATTCCGCATTTTTTTTCTCCTATGGAAAAATGAATGGGTCCATATGGTTCCGCATCTTATCCGCAAAAATGCGGATAAGATGCGGAAATGTACATACGGTTGTGTGAATGGGGCCTAAGAGTGGGTGAATTTTATCAGGAACTTATTTCGTGTTTTGTATTGGAAGGTCTTCCTGCTCCTGTGGTGCTGGGTTTACCGTGGTTAAGCAAACACAATCCAACCATCGATTGGCATAATAAACAGATTCTGGATTGGGGTGATTATTCCGTTGACAATTGTCTTAATACATCTTTTTCTGCGTTAACCACTAAGACACTTCCCACTTTTATATCTGATTTCGCTGATGTATTTTCTGAAGGTGGATGTCAGGATTTACCCCCACATCGGGAATATGATTGTCCTATCAACCTTATCCCCGGAGCAAAGTTGTCCAAATCTAGGCTGTATAACCTTTCTGGACCTGAGAGAACGGCCATGAAAGAATATATTGCTGACAGTTTAGCTAAAGGACACATAAGACCTTCCAAATCTCCAGTGGCAGCAGGGTTTTTCTTTGTAAAGAAAAAGGACGGAACTCTTAGGCCATGTCTGGATTTCCGTGAACTCAATCGGATTACTGTCCATGATCCTTACCCCCTTCCTTTGATTCCCGATTTGTTTAACCAGAATGTTGATGCCAAGGTGTTCTCCAAGTTGGACTTAAGGGGGACATATAATCTGGTCAGGATCAAGGAACGGGATGAATGGAAGAAAGCTTTTAACACTCCTGAGGGCCACTTTGAGAACCTGGTCATGCCTTTTGGTTAGCCAATGCTCTTGCTGTCTTCCAACATTTTGTTAATGACATTTTTCATCACCTGGTGGGGAGGTTTGTAGTCGTGTATTTGGATGATATACTAATTTATTCTCCAGATATGGTGACACATCAGGATCACGTTAGACAGGTGTTACAGATCTTAAGAGACAACAAATTGTACGCAAAATTAGAGAAATGTGTTTTTGCTGACGAGCAAATTCTTAGGATACCTGCTGTCATCTTCAGGTTTTCGAATGGATCCACAGAAAGTCTGTGCTGTACTGGACTGGGATCGGCCTGAAAATTTGAAGGCTCTTATGCGGTTTTTGGGGTTCACCAACTATTACTGAAAGTTTATAAAGAACTATTCGACAATAGTTAAACCCTTAACTGACATGACTAGGAAAGGGACGGATGTCTCAGTGTGGTCTGATGCATCATTGCGAGCCTTCTGCCCCTATTTTGGTGCAGCCAGATGTGTCACAACCTTTCATTGTGGAGGTTGACGCATCCGAGGTGGGGGTAGGAGCAGTTTTGTCACAGGGTCCGTCACCAGGTAAATGATGTCCATGTGCCTTTTTCTCGAAAAATCTCTGCTGAGGAGAGAAATTACAATGTGGGTAACAGAGAGTTACTGACCATTAAGTTGGCTTTTGAGGAATGGCGTCATTGGTTGGAAGGGGCGATTCACCCAATTACAGTATTCACAGATCACAAAAACCTGGCTTACCTTGAGTCGGCGAAACGACTTAACCCGAGGCCGGCCAGATGGTCTTTGTTCTTCACCAGATTCAATTTGATTGTCACGTATCGTCCTGGGATTAAGAATGTCAAGGCGGATGCCTTGTCACGTAGTTTTCCCGGAGGTAGTGATTTTGAAGATCCGAGCCCTATACTGTCTGAAGGGGTGGTGATATCTGCTCTTTACCCTGATCTTGAGGCTAAGGTGTTTGAGACCCAGGGAGACGCACCGGAGTCTTGCCCCCCTGGGAAATTGTTTGTTCCATCTGAATTGCGTCATAAGGTGTTTGAGGAACATCACTGTACGGTGCTTGTGGGACACCCTGGGAGTAAGTCCACTGTCGACCTCATCTCTCGTAGATTCTGGTGGCCAGGGCTGCGTAAGTGTGTTGAGGACTATGTGTCGGCCTGTAGTGTCTGTGCACGCGCTAAGGTGACACATACTCGACCTTCTGGACCCCTACTCCCGTTGCCCATCCCGTCCAGACCATGGACTCACTTGTCAATGGACTTTATCACTGATCTGCCTAATTCGTCTGGAAAGACAGTTATTCTGGTGGTTGTAGATAGGTTAAGTAAAATGGCGCACTTTATTGCATTGCCCGGACTCCCTAATGCTAAAACCCTTGCACAAGTGTTTGTTGACAACATTGTCAAACTTCATGGCATTCCCACTGACGTGGTACAGATTCTGGAAGGCGTTCTGTACTCGGCTCGGGGTACAACTGTCTTTTTCCTCAACTTTTCACCCTCAGACGAATGGACAGACAGCGTGTACTAATCAGAGTCTGGAGACTTACTTGAGATGTTTTGTCTCTGAGAATCAGGAGGAGTGATCCTCGTTTTTGTCTCTGGCGGAGTTTGCCATAAACAATCATAGACAGGAGTCCACTGGCAAGTCACTGTTTTTTGGTGCATATGGGTTTCACCCGCAGTTTGGCACTTTTTCTGGTTCAGATACCTCTGGTATCCCTGAGGAAGAACGTTTTTCATCATCATTGTCATCTATGTGGCGGAAAATTCAAAGTAACTTGTTAAATATGGGCAACAAGTACAAACGTGTGGCTGACATGAAACGTATGAATGGTCCGGACCTAAGAGTGGGTGATTCTGTGTGGCTGTCCACAAGATTCTCAGCTGAGATCCTGGAGTCTCCATTTCTTCATTGAAAGATAAGTTTCCTATGGGCAACAAGTACAAACGTGTGGCTGACATGAAACGTATGAATGGTCCGGACCTAAGAGTGGGTGATTCTGTGTGGCTGTCCACAAGATTCTCAGCTGAGATCCTGGAGTCTCCATTTCTTCATTGAAAGATAAGTTTCCTTTTCCCTTCTGTGTGTTTTGTTACTTTTCCCTGTTGTTTTGTTATTAGGCCTAAGGGAGACTCCTGTTCGTCCTTCCTTTTGGAGGAACAGGTAGACTCATTCCTGTCATTAGTTCCAGGGTCCTATAGGGTCAGTTCGGTGTTTAGGTTCCTGTGTATGAACTTGCCTACCTTTGAGGCCTGTTCATACTAGTAGATAGCCAGGAATTGAGTCAGGGTTTCCTGTAGGAGGTGTTCATCTTCCTTCCTTAGTTTCTAGGCCTAATCTCCTTTCCATCCTACGCTCGGTTTGGTTTTCCCCCCACACCTGTGCGTGACACTATGTAGAGCTTTGGGGACAATTGTTTTTTATTATTGCATTATACTTATTTTGACCTAAAAATCACTTTTTCAATTGGTCTTTATTAACAATATGGAATCCTTTTTTTGTGTACAGAGCTGAGAAGCTATACTAGCTGCCTGTGGACTTTTTCTCGAATCCGTCATCTGAGGAGCAGACGGACAGCTTATCTCTTCTCTCTAACCTTATAAACACTCAATAAAGCTCAATCCTTACCTTACTGATAAGAATGTGGCTTAAATAAGTGTTTATGACCTGTCAGTAGTTTAGAGATAAGGTTTATTAGATGACCGACACAAACTGAAAGTGAAAGTACCAGTCACACAGTTAAAAAAAACAGTTAACCCTTTGTGACTGAACAGCTCAATATTTTTAATAAAGACCAAATGAAAATATGATTTTTACCCAAAAATAAGTTAAATGCAATCATTAAAAAATTGACTTCAAAGGTGTACATAGCCTTTAAATTTAATTATATTGGGGTGAACAACAAGTAAATTTTTCAATTGTAAATCAGTTGTAAATCCCCAACTTATGTAGATATATGGCATACAGTTGAAACATTGTCCATAGGCTACTGTTTTGTGGAGACATTAACATGCGGTATACATTTCTTGGTAGGATGCTTCTGTACTGCAAAAAGTACTTGACTATGTTTTTCAGTACAACACAAAAAAGTATACAAATGCATAACTAGGAAACATATGAAAAAAAGGATACTCTTTTAGTCAGGTCAGTGGGTTCCTATTGCTACATCCATGACTTGCAGCAGCCACATAAATGAACCACACAACCAAACATAATGACATTGGTTTTGATCTATGTCTACAGCTTCTACTTACGATTTTAAGCAGTAAGTGCACATCTCTCAGGGCTCCCATGCATCCAAAGAAAGTTATGATGAACATAAGCATTCCTACCACAATTAATAAGACAGCAGGGTCTGTCGTAAGGGAATCCACAGCACCTGACAAGTTATAATAGTGAATTGTGTTGAAGTTTCAGTCAGGATCAGTTTTATTAGCATTGCTATGACAACAATACACTAATGTAATGAAATGGTAAGATTGAAAAAGACACAGAAAAACTCTTTGGCAGAGATTTATCAAAACTGGTGTAAAGGAAAAAAGGCTTAGTTGCCCACAACAACCAATCAGATTCCACCTTTCATTTTTCAACGCTCCCAGTTTTGATAAATCTCCCCCTATGACTTTAAATTGTGGCTCACAACAGACCCACAGGCAGTGGGCAAGGTTTTAAGATAACTTGTTAGTTGGGTGCACAACTTTACTTAAAAAATATACTGCAGTTTGTACCATTAAACTATTTGGCTTTGATTGTTAATGGTTTGGAGTTTTGCCAGAAAAATCATGTAGCCAGCTAACAAGGTATTTGAACACCCACTGTAGTAGTTTTGGGCATGTACAATGAACATGGGAATGTACCGGTACCCTAAATCCCTAAATTAATGACTCATTGAACAATCTAGTACACAGCAATCCCTTTAGCTCAGTCCCCCAACCCCCCCAGTAGTTACAACAGCGCCTTTCCCAAGTAGTCATACCAGTACTTCCTTTGTCCAGTTTTCACAGTTGTGTCTTCATCCAGTAGTCAGTCACATTAACAACCCCTCAATTTTCTAGTAGTCACAGCTGTCCTTGATCTCTCTAAAAATAGCCACAGCAGTGCCTCCTTTACTTTCAACGGTCATACCAGTACCACCCCTACAGTCAAAGAATGTCGATGACCCCCCCCCCCAGTGACACCAGACCTCACCTCATAATGCAAGACCTTCACCCCACCTTCCACCAGTAGTTACAGTAGTGTTTTTCTACTGCCCAGTATCCATAACAGAGCCCTCCCTCCAGCAGTAATAACAGAAATGCCATTATTAACCATTATTGCCAGTAGTAACATCAGGGCTTCATTTCCTTTACCTTGTAGTCTCAGAAACGCCCCTCTTTGCTTTCTGTAGTCAAAGCAGCACCTTCCCCATAGTAGTCCTTGTAATTCTACTTTCCACTTTTACTCAATTTTACATGCACCCTCTTCTGTCAAAAACCTATCCATATATACAACTTAGTTAAAAGTTTGGAAACACCTTTTCATTCCATAGTTTTTTATTTTCTACAGTGTAGATTCATGTTGAAGAAATGAAATTCATGAAGGCACACATATGGAATTAGTAAGCATTAACTGATGGAGGACACAAGTGAAGAGGAGGGTGGGCAGAGGCAGTGACAGGGGCGGGGAGAGCGTTTAAAAAAGCAGACGAGCCCGGGCTCCACGGCGGTGAGCTCGGCCTCCGGGCACTTCCAACAGCTAATTTACATATGGATTAAAGTACGTTTTTACAGCTTCTACAAGTCAGAGGAAAGCGCCCCAGGTACAGTTACATTTGTCATTATTTGTGCTATGGGGCTATGTAAATGCTTTATAGGGGCTATGGAGGTGACAGACTCCCTTTAAAGAAGAACTCCCGCAGAAATTGTTATTCCATTTCCTACTAGAAATGTACATGATGTAATCTGTAATGAATGTCATTTTCTTACCAGTGTCTGTACAGAGACTTATGTGTGGACAGGAAGTCTAATTTTCTATGCATTCCTATGGGAGCCTCACTTTAAGTCTCATAGGAATGAATAGAGCAGTTACTGGCTTCCTGTCCTGGGTCAGTTGGAGGTCAGGGAGTTGGTCACATGACACAGCTACAATAAGAAGAAAGATAACTTTCAATTAGAGTCCCTGATAAGAAGATTACATTCACTACAGATTATATCATGTACCTTTCTAACAGGTCAGAGAATAAAAATGTTTGCGGGAGTTCTACTTTAAGGTTGGGTTATTGTGGAGACCATGTCATCTGATGCATCACTATCATTCTTGGTCAAATAGGCCTGGTTTTCAATTAACAGGTATGCCTTGTCAAGAGTTAGGGTGTATTCACATGACTGTAAGTGTTTTACAGTGTTTTGCTAACTGTTGATCCGCAAAACATGGATACCAGTCATGTGCACGCCGCATCACAGTGCAGACACATTGATTTCAATGGGTCCGTGATCCACCACATGTCCCAGTGAAGCATTGGACATCCGCAGGGGTGGACTGGGAACTTAAAGTGTCCCTGGAAAAATACTAAAAGTGGCCCTGTTTTGTGTTTGGGTCCAAATTGATGGAAGGCAGGGCCAGCAATACTATATTGTGGCACATTATACCAGCCCAACAGAGCCAAATACCACAGTCCTTTACAAAATACTGCCAGCAGCACAAAATACATCCGCAAAAACTTCCACTGGCTGGCCATGAGGAGGGCCCAGGTGGCCCCCTGGGGCATCGGCCCACTGGGAAATTTCCCTGTAAGGTCTATGGCCAATCCACCCCTGGATATCCGTGGCCATACAGATGCTTACCGCAAAGCACTTAGGGCCATTTGAATGCATCCTTAATTTGTCGCATTTCTTGCCTTCATAATGTGTGTTGAGACCTTCAGTTGTGTTGTTCAGAGGTAGGACTGGTACAAAGTTCAATAAAGTGTTTAGCCATAGGGCTCATGCACACGAACGTGTGCATTCAGTGCCCGTGCTGTGGACCGCAATTTGCGGTCCACAACGCTCGGGCACTGACATTGGAGCCGCCGCATGCGGATCGCGGACCCATCCATTTGAATGGGGCCCGCAATCCGCATCCGACGGCCCGCACCGCAAAAAAGTAGTGCATGCGCTACTTTTTTGCGGTGTGGAGGCACAGCCAAAAACACCACAGAAGCACACCGTAGTGCTTCCGGCGTGTTCCGATCCGAGCCTCCGTTCCGCATCTCCGTGATTGCAGACCCATTGAAGTGAATCCGTGATGCGGACTGCACATGGCCGGTGCCCGTGTATTGCGGACCCACCGTATGCGGGCCACAATACGGGCACGGGCAGGCATCAGTCGTGTGCATGAGCCCTTATTCTTCTATGGTTTGATCACTATTGTGGCAAGAACCACTTGCGGTTCATTATTATAAGACATGAAGTCAGTCAATTCAGAAACTGGTTCTCATGAGGACAGGAAAACCAAGAGTTACCTCTGCTGCAGAGGGTAAGTTCATTACAGTTAGCAGCCTCTGAAAGTTAACAGTACCTCAGATTACAGCCTACATAAATACTTTACAGAGATCAAATACCAGCAATGCCATAGCTATAGGGGTCACAGCGGTCGCAGTTGCTACTGGGCCCCTAAGCGAGGGGGGCTCACAGGGCTCCCCTTGCCAGTGGCACTGTATTTATGGAAGCACTCAGTAGTCTGCTTGCTCTTCTTGGGGCCCACTGCTCTGTCCTTGCTGCCTACAGCATCAGGACGTACAGAGTGCACTATGACCTGACGCAGGCAGGCAGTAAGGGGACTGTGCAGCACAGGTTAGAGAGGAGAGCATAGAAGACCGCCAAACCTGGAAAGTGGCGGTGGAGCAGGAGAGGTTTGTTAATTTATTTTAAAGTCCGATCTGCAATCTGATTTGGGGGGTCTAGGAGGTCTAATGCAGGTCTGAGAGGTCTAAAGGGGTCTGGTCTGAAGTCTGATATGGAGGGTTTTGAAGGTATATTGGGGGTCTTATCTGAGGTCTGATATTGGGGGTCTGACATGGAGGTCTAGTGGGGGTCTCAGTGGTCTAAATGAAGTCTGATCCAAGGTCTGATATGGGGGGTCTGGAGGTCTAATTGGTGTCTGATCTGAGGTCTGATATTGGGGGGTCTAACATGGTGGTCTAATAGGGGTCTGATCTGAAGTCTGATATGGGGAGTCTGAGAGGTCTAACAGAGTCTGGTCTGAGGTCTGATACATGGGGGGTCTGAGAGGTCTAATGGGGGTCTGGTCTTGTGGTTAAGAGATCCTTACTTACTTCCTCTGCTGCCTCATCAAATGTAGCCACAAAGCGTAAGGTATTTTCTGTAGTTTGTTGCTTCTTAGGATGTAAGAGTTGAGTATGGTTACTCGTTATTGCTCGTTGGTAGGCCATCTTGAGAACAAAATCGAATCACCTGGTTTTGGCTCACAATCACCAATAGAAATCACTGACCAAATAACTGAAATGTGAACTGGGCCTTATACAGTGATTATACTTCATCCATAAAATAATATGTTATATATAAAATAAAAGGCACTCACCTGTCTCTTTACAGAGTTTAGCATACAGTCCAACTGCAATCAGCAGTCCACTAGCCACCTTGAAGAGTGGAATATCAATGTCAGTGTTGTGTGGCTATATAGTCTCGTGTTCTACATTTTCATTACATTCCAATTCTTAGTAGTGTGCCCTTTTCTGTTAAGACACTGTATCCAGTATGGCTGAATTATATAACTAGTGTATTAGCCTCCAGAAGAGACCTTAAATGTTACAATATGAATCTGATATACTAAGTTTGCAAAACTGTCAGATGTCCAACAGTCCTTAAAAACAAACTACATGGTCTATAAACAAATACATCATTCTCATTTATAAAATTTCTGGCCATTTTTGCCGTTTTTCTCTAAAATTTGTAACTTTTTTGTAACTTTTTCTTTTCTGCCATCCTTACAAAAAGTGGGTAGAAGGAGGTAAGCCCCACACATGAAACCTGCAAAATTTACCAATATGTGCGGCAGAAAACTGGCATACATTATACCTGAAATCTATGCTAGATCCCTTGCTGACACAGATTTCATTTTCTGGCACCCGGGACTCGCAATGATGCACCAACGTTATTACCTCTTTATGATTTCGGCACATCATACACCAGCAGGATTTGCTATTAAGACTGCAGTAAAAATGTGCCATTCTTAATACTGTATATTCCCACCAATATGTTCAAAAGAGGTATATTGACAAAAAAGTTACAAACCCACCCGAGCAAGCAATGCATATGTAGACAGATATTTCATTAACACCAAAGCTGCTAGGGACCAATGGTAATGGGCCACGAAATGCAATACCAGTGACAAACATTTATGCATTACAAAGGGAATGCTATGAACCACTGATAACACATCCCATATGTACAACTGTCAGTGACTGACAGCTATCTCTGTATGCACACTTACACAGAGAATACTATCACTGATAACACCTCCCCCGTGTACAACTGTCAGTAACTGACAGCTATCTCTGTGTACACACTTACACAGAGAATGCCATCAATCACTGATAACACCTCTCCCATATACAAATATCATTGACTGACAGCTATCTATGTATACACACACACACATACACAGAGAATATTATCAATCACCTCCCCCATGTACAACTATCAGTGACTGACAATTATCTATGTATACAGACTTACACAGAGAATGCTATCAATCACTGATA
This sequence comes from Rhinella marina, assembly GCA_900303285.1. NCBI lineage: Eukaryota > Metazoa > Chordata > Amphibia > Anura > Bufonidae > Rhinella > Rhinella marina. The sequence goes on from ONZH01011999.1 coordinate 59,431, forward strand.
AAACTTCCCCTGTGTACAACTATCAATGACTGACAGCTATCTATGTATACACACTTACACAGGGAATGCTATCAATCACTGATAACACCTCCTCTGTGCACAACTATCACTGACTGACAGTTATCTATGTATATACACTTACACAGGGAATGCTATCAATCACTGATAACACCTCTCCTGTGTACAGCTATCAGTGATTGACAGCTATCTCTGTATACACATTTACACAGAGAATGCTATCAATCACTGATAACACCTCCCCTGTGTACAACTATCAGTGACTGACATCTATCTATGTATATACACTTACACAGAGAATGCTATCAATCACTAATAGCACCTCCTTCATGTACAACTGTCAATGACTGACAGCTATCTATGTATACACTCTTACACAGAGAATGCTATCAATCATTGATATCACCTCCCCCGTGTACAACTATCAGTGACTGACAGCTATCTATGTATACACTCTTATACAGAGAATGCTATCAATCACTGATAACACCTCCCCCTGTACAACTTTCAGTGACTGACAGCTATCTCTGTATACACATTTACACAGAGAATGCTATCAATCACTGATATCACCTCCTCTGTGTACAACTATCAATGACTGACAACTATCTATGTATACACACTTACACAGAGAATGCTATCAATTACTGATAACACCTCACCTGTGTACAAATATTAGTGACTGACAGCTATCTATGTATACACACTTACACACAGAATGCTATCAATAAAAGATAACACCTCCTCTGTGTACAACTATCAGTGATTGACAGCTATCTATGTGTACACACTTGCACAGAGAATGCTATCAATAAAAGATAACACCTCCTCTGTGTACAACTATCAGTGACTGACAGCTATCTATGTGTACACACTTGCACAGAGAATGCTATCAAACACTGATAACACCTCCCCTGTGTACAACTATCAATGACTGACAGCTATCTATGTATACACACTTACACAGAGAATGCTATCAATCACTGATAACACCTCCCCATATACAACTATCAGTGACTGACAGCTTTTTATGTCACATTTTTCAGTACACCTGACTCACTGATTAACTTTTATTAACTCTTTTTGGGGCGAATGGTAAGAAAGACAATATTTACACCATTGACTTTATACATTTCAAATTTTGTGACTTGACTTTGTGGCATAACATTACATGATAATGTTATTGTCTCACTCAGTACGATTACTGTAATAACATATACATAGATTTTTTTACAGTTTTACTACTTTAGCACAATAAAAATTTGATATAAACAAGAAAATATTTTTGGTTAACGGTATTTCTGAGCTGTGTGGGGCTTGATTTCTGGAGGACAGCTTGTAGTTTCCATTCCTACAATTTTGGGGTGCATAGCACATTTTGATCGCATTTTATTCTGTTTGGCAATTTTTTTTTTTGTTGTATTTTTTACTGCGTCTACTCTGTGAGATAATTAGTATGATAACTTTATTCTCAGTACATTTACAGCAATGCAAATAATACAGTGATCCCTCAATAAATACCTCAATAAATGGCCTCAGGATACAATATTTTCAACATATAATGGTCTTTTCTGACCCATTGTAAGTTGAAACCAGACATACAATGTCTCAGACCGAGATTGAATCAATCAAGGCCACTTCTCTGGTAATATAGCTATATTATTTTCTGGTTAGCAGCTATCCCTGATTGTTATATGTAAGGATTTGTTTTATCTGTCTTAACTATCTGCTTATTTTTCTTAAATCTTAAATGATCTTAAATCATTTTCTGTTATCTTGGATGACATTTTTGGGATTTGGAACCAATTAGGCTACTTTCACACTAGCGGCAGGCCTGATCCGGCAGGTGAAGGGTGCTGCCGGATCAGGACTGCTGCAGCGACATGTGTGGAAACGGAACCGCGCTCCGGCCCCACACATGTCACACAGTACATACATACACACAGACACACACACATATACACAGACAAACACACATATATACTTACATGCTCCCGGCAGGTCTCCAGAGCGCCGGAGGAGCAGGACGGCTCGCACAGGTGACGATTCCCCACAGTGCCCTCTGCTGGGCGCCTGGTGGAATCGTCATCTGCGCGCGCCGTCCTGTCCCTCCGGCGCTCTGGAGACCTGCCGGGGAGCATGTAAGTATGTATGTGTATTTGTATGTATATATGTCTGTGTATGTTTATGTTTATGTGTACGTCTATGTCTGTATGTGTGTATTGTGTGTATGTGGTGACGGATCCGTCATGAACTCCATTGAAAGTCAATGGAGGGCGGATCCAGTTACCATTGTGGTCACACCAGACGGATCCGCCCCCATTGACTTGCACTGGGGGTCATTCCGGATCCGTTTTGGTGCGGATGCCTGGACCGCAGAGCAAACTGCAGCCTGCTGCGGTTTGTTCTCCGGTCTGAAGACAGAACGGAATGCTTTCAGGAGCATTCCGTTGTCTTCAGTTCAGTTTTGTTCCCATTAACAATGAAGGGGGACAAAACTGAAGCGTTTTATTCCGGTATTGAGTCCCTATGACGGAACTCAATACCGGAATTTTAAAAGTGTTGAAAAACCTCATAGAAGTTTCTCTTGTATAATACAAGAGAAACTGCTATGAGGTTTTTTTTATATAAGAGAAACTTCTATGAGGTTTTTCAGCAATGACAACACTAAACACTATAGCCCAGTGGTTGACGTTTTTACCTTTAATATAGATTGTTGCGAGTTTGAATCCCCACAGGAAGACTTTAAAAATTGAGGCTAAATAAAACTTAAATACACAGGGTGTCCCTAACAGTGAAATGTTTGACTTTTTTGAGAAAAAAAATGACACAAAACGTAAAATATGATCAAATAACACGCATGTTAACCCTCACTGACCTTTTTAACTTGTGTAACCAGTATTTTTTGTTGGGAAAGGTGGCAACCCTGACAGCACCCCCCTCAGGATGTCTATAGGCCGCTCACTGCAGCAAGCTAAGTCTTTTCAGGACTCACTTGCTAAAAAATTATTTTTTTCTTTTCATCGCGATATTCTGACCCTAATAACTTTTTTATAGTTATGTGTATGGAGATGTGTGGGGGCTCATTTTTTGCGGGACTATCTGTCGTTTTTGACAATACCATTTGGGGATAATTTAAATTTTGAATTTTTTTTTTTATATATTCAAAACTTTTTTCATTTTTTTTTTTACTTTTTGTTAAGTCCCCCAAGTGGACCACAACTTCCAATCATCAGATGTAAATTGCTCCATTAGTCTGTATAGATATCACTATATCACAGTTCAGTGCTGTCACCTAGTGGCCTGAACTGGGATATACTGACAATGAGCCTGGTAGCCTAGTACAGGCTGTGGCTTATTTATAGAACAGGGTGATTTCCTCAATCTCCGCTTGGGGAAAGCACGCCTGAAGAGGAATCCCAGGCATCCGGTTTTTAACACTCCCAGATGCCGTGAGTGAGGGGAACTCATTGTTGTGAGGGGAGGGGGCATGTGGCGTATTCTGGGGCCATGAGAGTGAAGAACTGTGTGAGGAGCTTTATGGGGTGTAAATCTGTGAGGGAGGGCCAGAATCGACAGAATGTGACTGTGTTGTTAGCACATTATTACAAGATTTGGGGCCCCACTTTTGCCCAGGGCCACATTTTGTCTAAAACGGGCCCTGCCTGTAGCAATATAAGCTGGTATGCTATCTTAACAGAGCTATTATGTGCCACAGTTAATTTTAATATTACCATGTTTTCTGTGGCATTACATTGTATGTAAACCTACTACATTATTGAAAGTCACAGCTATTACAATGAACTCTAGTACTTACATGACAAACTCAGCTCTGCTACATGTACATAGTAAGCCCTTCTCTAAGCTGAATGTTTCTTAGCTAATGTTTGATGTTTAGATCATTCATTCTGTTTACTCACCCAAAAAATATAGCAGGAAACAAATAAAGAATACTTCACCATCTGGCTGGTCCTCATTTCTTGTGTGGTCAGTGATCTCTGAAGCTGGTACCTGTAAGCCTTTCTGTAAAATGTAATGAGGTGGTATGGAGAGACATTGTATTAACCTCAGCAAAAGGGAGGAGTGAGGAAATCTCCAGACTTGTATGATCTTGTCATGTATGCAGTATTCATCCTTGCTCTTCTACAATACATGCCCTGCTTTGTAACAGCAGTTCCTGTACTGCCATTGACTGGCTTACACTGAAAATATTAAAATCATTAATACAAAATCTATGTAAACCTATATTTTATTATAATAAGTTAAATGTACATCATGTACTACCTAACACTAATATGTATAAGTGTTATTGACACCCCAACAACAAGACGACTAACCTACCACTTCCTGTGTGCATACTAAGAGGTAGCATGCAACTGTAGAAATGATTGTGTAATGCTGTATAGCGTTTCCTAAACTACTGAGGAACACGTAACCCTATGCTAGCTACACAACTTGCTTCTTTTATCCTACCATATACATACAGGACACTACAGATGCTTACACTTAAAGACTGCTTACCTCTGTAGCAAAAAAGAAATGCAGGGCAATGTTAATAAAACACAATGTTAAGATTCAGATTATGCTGATGGTGACTTCACACAGACACACTCTTTAGACCAGTGGACTTCTGGGGTTGCTTAAAGGGGTTGTCCCATCTTAGACACTGATGGCATATCACTAGGATATGCCACCAATGTAAGATAGATGCGAGTCCCTGGAAGTGAGTGGAGAGCAGCAGCACATATAGTCTCAGAGGTGGCACCCACTCCTATCTGACTTTGATGGCATATTCTAGTCATATGCCAACAAAGTCTGAGATGACACAACCCTATAATACTCACAAATGCAGACAGGATTGGCTGCTTTGGCTACATACTAAGACCCTCTGCATTGCTTTTTCTCTTCATTGTGCTAGCACCATCTTCTAAACTTCTTCTGACCCCTTCACTGGGCCTACTTGCGACTCCCTTTGCCAGTTCACACTCCAGGACTGTTTGGCAACCCATATACTGTCCATAGTCTTTTTATTGTCTAGTAGACTGGTAACCATCTAATAATCTCCACCGTGGGTAGAACCAATGTTGGTTTTATAGTGCAAAATAGTAATTTAAAGGCCATGGACACTCAGATTTTAGGGGGTTGTTTGTTGCTTAAATGCAAAATTAGGAAACTTTTTGTGTAGTCTTCCTTAAAAAAAATCCTACTATTATGTTGGTGTGGCATTTGTAAAACACTTTCCCATAGCTAGCTGTCCTGCTGATTCTGGTATACCACAGCATACTGCTCCTGGCTGTGTCACCTCTGTCTGCTCTCAGGGAACATGGAAGATCAGAGAATGGAAAAGAAAGAAAGCATCCAAGTCTTCATGGGTAGAACACACATTCTGTTCTGTATCACAGCATAGACAGGTAGTAGGGCACACATGGCAATTTGAGTGTAGACAGACAATGCAGGGACCAGGAGTTACATACTACTTAACATCAGTTTCTATCAGCACAAAGCAAAAGAGCTCCCTCATAGGATGTAGAAGGGGAAAGCAGTATAGAAATAAAGTTGGGCTGAAACATGAGAGCTAGCAAAGGCAGCAGCATCCTGGATGCACAGAATTCACATAATGCATATCTCAGGCTAGCATCATATCTGCATTAAAGGTTCAATTGCAGATTCTGTCATTTTTGTCCAAAAAACTATAACATGCAGGGCAATTTTTTTTGCTGAAATAATAGACACCATGATGGAATGTGACAGATGCCATAATAAGGCGATTGGGTCTGTAGGGCACCGTTTGTGTCCATAAATTTTTGTTTTCTGCTCCTTTGATGGAATAAAAAAACAAAATTGTAAACCTAGCCTTACTGAGAGGAAAATGCCCACATGAGAAAAGATTGCAACTAGAGTCAAGCTGTAAAGTACATACTATAGGGTCTGAAAATCAAAAAGGAATACATATTGCAGCCAGTGCAACTTTTCAACTCAAGGTAGCCATATGGAAATGTATATTGTTCCATGTCAAATATGTCCATGACTTAAAGTCGTTGTTGGGGTTTACAGTTGAACTTGGACATATCCCCATCTTCACCCATCCGGCCCCCCTAACATGTGCATCGGGGCATTTAATTCTTCAATGTTCTCCTTTGCCCCGCTCTGTATTGCCCTGATTAAGAAATACATTATTTGCATTGCCAAGGGCTATTGCTGTCATACCTGTATCATTGTTGTAATTGCGCAATGCTTTTTTCTATTATCAGGAAAGGGAGACATGTCTAAACAAGACAGGCCTAAATTTCAATGTCAACACAGTGTCTTCAGTATATGATATCTCCTAATCTGTACAATAACATAATCTGGATCTGTCTGAAATATTAAAGTTTAGAGTTTTCTGGGCCCTGCAAAGCCACATAAAGTGTAACTGTTGTTTAAGTTTATGTTTAATATAGTGTAGGGACAGTGTTGTACATTTTTGTAATATACTTTATTATTGAAAGATATTTCTTTGTACTAGAAAATAGAGTGTAAAGAGTCTTCTTAGAAAAGCTCTAAATAATGTTCTACTGAGTGCTGAAGACTTCTGTGTGTAACCATTCAGAAACCATTCAGCAAGGATGGGCAGTGATAGGGCACATATACATAGTCGGGGACTGGGGTAGTGACAAGAGGCAAGCTGGAAGCCTCCATATGTTACACACAGTGTAACTTCAGTACTCAGCAGAAGTGATTTAGACTTTTTTTTAACACTTAAAACAGGCTTTGAAAATTAATTCTACATCCTTCATGGTACGTTGCAGTTTTTTAGATAATCTGAACTCAGTTAGTGATTGGCCTGAAAATTTTGGGGAAAGCTTTTGAAAGAGGTACTGTAGAATTAGGGACAATGGCTGGACCCCTCTTGTAGTTACCATTACTTAATTTGAAAATTTCTCAATTATGTTTAGTACTAGAGATGAGCGAATGTGCTCGTAACGAGCACTGTACCGCTCGGCTCCCCTGCGCTCGCATGGGCGCAGGCAGCCGCTTCCGTCCTCCTCCTCCGATGGAAGCGGCTGCCTGCGCCCATGAGAGTGCAGGGGAGCCGAGCGGTACAGCGCTCGTTACGAGCACGTTCGCTCATCTCTATTTAGTACCTAAAAAAAAGTTGGGTAAATCCTTTCTCATAACCATTTCTATTCAATGCCAGAGGATAGAGTAAAACAAAAATACAAAATGGGTAAAGAAAAAGAAAAAAGGAGCAGGCAATCAGAAATAGTAATCTATCTGAGATTGACACCCAAATATCAGGGCCTGTGGTCGGTGTTTACGGGTCCCTGTCAAATGGCATAACTGTCAGGGCCCATGGTCAGTGAATCCCCCGGCATTGAAATCCCCTGAGGAGTCCACTATTACCCAGAAAGAAACACGGCATGTTAAGCTGCACTACGGTTTATTAGGTATAGGTCCAAGAGTAGGGTCAGGTTCTGGACGGGGTTGCACTTGTCAGGGTGGGTGCTCTGTATGTAGGTATTTTTAGAGACTGATAGCGCCTTCCCAATTGTTCTAGGGTCACAATAGGGGCTTGTAGCAGCCTATGTATACAGCAGACCAGCCCTAAATAGTAAACCACTACCAGTCTACAACCACAACCATGCACCAGACGGGCAGCAATACTACAAACTGCGGGAGGAACATAGTGGGACGTGCTCCAGGTTGCTGAGGAGGTGAATCCTTTCCAGTGGAACCAGGATGATCAAGAAGGTTAGGTACCCCCTCTTATCCTTTGTAATCATACATGTCCATGGTGTAAACCTAGACCTCAAGATTGACCTGTCCTTTATCAATAGCTTGTGGTTTAAGGGTAGTGGTTATTTGTTCTTTGCATTCTAAATCAATTACCCTCCTGTTAGGTGCCATTCAAACGGCCGTAGTATTGCGGATCCACAATTTGCGAAACACACGGCCTGGCGCCCCATTCAAAATGCCTATTCTTGTCCACTGTTGCGGACAAGAATAGGACATGTTCTATAATTTCTTGCGGAGCCGCGGCAAGATCGCATGCCGGCCATTGATGTGAATGGGCCCGCACCTATTCCGCAATTTTGCAGAATAGGTGTGGACCCGTTCACACGGTCGTGTGAACAGGCAGGTTCAATTTTATATCTCCATTTTTTTAGATATCCTAATTAACAGTTGAGTTTTAGGAGTCCTCTTCCAATGCTTGGCCAACTGGTCTCCTGAAGGAAGATGTTGCTGTCCTATCTGACAGCATAAAGTTGCACGTGTTTTATTCTAAAGTAGATGTATATGGTTATAGTTCATGGCTGACCATGTCTGGTATTCTCTCCACTTGTTGACCTGTTTCATTGATAAATATCACTTAATAGAATCCATTGAGGTAACCACACCTTTACTTAACAGGAATACTAAGTTATAATAGTTTGCCAAAAAATACGAGTAATTTACTTTGATTAAACATGATTAAAAATTAATAATCGCCATTACATAATTAAAATAGGGATTCAAACATATAGCCCCATGATACCAATCCTTTAATAACCATTAACAGTTAACCAATGTGAAGGTACTAAGACTGAAGTCTATCCTATCAGTGTGCTGTACGACCGAACACCTTTCTATAATCGTATTAGACAGGGTTAGCGTAACAAATCCTGAGCGATACAATATCACATTCTAAGCTCACCCCTGAATTATACTCAGTCTTCCCATACTAGACATTAAAGTGTGCAGGTATATAATGGACAAGGATAGACAGCAAGTGAACATTTCTATCTTTCACATACCTAGGATGGAGTGTACGATGGTGACTTCCCCTCAACACGCGTTTCGCGTCACTGCTTCTTCAGGAGGAGAAACAGTGACGCGAAACGAGTGTTGAGGGGAGGTTGCCATCATACACTCCACATCAAGCAATGTGTTTGGAGGGACCGTGGACAAGCTGATGACATCTTAATGGACTACTCATCCACCTGGTAACAGACTATTGCTGTTTAACTCTGTTTGTACCATACCACCTGTACTTGCACATCAGACCACTGTATCCATTCTCTGTGTATATTGTGTATATCTACTGTGCCCTTAAAGGGTTTCTGTCACCAGTTTTTTCGGTATGAATCAGGCTGACATTAGAGATGTGCTAATGTCACCTGATTCCAAATATATATCTGTTTTATTTACTGGTGCCCCCATTTTTATATAAAATGAACTTTTATTTTATGCTAATACATAAAAACACTCCATTCACCATAGCTTGCAAGGACCTTCAATGATGTCATGACCATGTGATCAGTCACATGGTTAGGATCACACAAACAGCCTGTCTCCTCCTAAACCATGTGACTGATCACATGGTCATGACATCATTGAAGGTCCTTGCAAGCTATGGTGAATGGAGTGTTTCTTCTCTGCCTGGTCCTGTCAATCAACAGAGCCTCTAGGAGCAGGGGTAACGCCCCATGCACCTAGAGGCCTTATTAGCATAAAATAAAAGTTCATTTTATATAAAAATGGAGGCACCAGTAAATAAAACAGATATATATTTGGAATCAGGTGACATTAGCACATCTCTAATGTCAGCCTGATTCATACGAAAAAACTGGTGACAGAAACCCTTTAAGGCAATTAAATATATAATTTAATTTTGTGCTGTTCTTGTATCTCAGTCAATGAATTCCCACGTCCGTGTTTGGCATAATTATACGATACTGCGAGTTGATTTCTCCCCCGATATAATCCTGTTAGCGGACCAGGCTTATATTAAACGAGGAACTGGAGGCAGTCTACCAGGCTGGGGCAGTGAAAAGGCCCTCTCAGCTTGTCAGGGTTGTGAGTTTGGGGTTAGGTCGGAGGTGCGTGGACCACCCCCTCTCATTTCCCGGGCCTCCCTGTACCTGCATGGACAGGAGGTGTCTGTGTAAACTGTACCAAGCTGACCTTATGTGCTCCTAGGGAGGCGAAACGTCACGTCTTGGTAACCAGTGATGCAACAGCATCACATGAGCCCGACGTAGGGTGCAGGTTTTGTCACATTGAGGCCTTTCAGGGGTTAAAAACATAGTACATACTTATCTATTTGCTCACAGCATGGTTTTAATAATAAACTTAAAGGAAATGTGTCCCCAAAAATGTTATCTGCCAGTTAAAACCAGATAGTAACACATCTCCCTTTTTTCTAATCTGTTTGTATTTTCTAATTGCAGATTTATTTATTCTGTTTCCTGAACATGATTATGGGGCAGGCATCTTGCCTGGGCTGTTTTTAACAGCATTTAGAAACCATTAAGAAAACTGCTTTACGGCAGGCCCATGGTCCATAGACACAATGGTCAGGAGGGGACCTCATTGACTTGTATGGGAGAGTTTTCTAGGCATGCTCTGTGACCTGTACATGGGTCATTGTACAAGGAAGAAATAGATAAGGTTTGACAATCACCTATTGTAAATGGTGGATCCTGTCTTATCTATACACAGAGGTGATATCATTACAGGCAGGATTAGAATGACAGATAATCAGGTAATTGCAGTAAAGTAATCTGTACAGAGCAAGAAGTAGCGCCAATTATTAGACATAGTGGCCAGTGCAAAACCTGCAGGATTTTTGGTTTTAGTTTAAATATAAAAAGTGACATGTAAAATTAAAAATATCATCAAAAATGATTTTAAAATATGTTAAACATAAAAAAAGTGATTTAAACAGCAAGTGATTTTCTGATGACATATTCCTTTTAAAGGGCACTAACATTTCAAACAACTTCTTCTCAAATGTCACTGTAGGTGAAACTGAACAAATCTGTAAATCACTTTGATTACATATAATCCATCCTAAAGACACTTCTGAAATATCTGCTACTAGGGGTCTCCCTTAGCAATTTTCCTGTCTATTCACTGTTGCTAGGTGAATCTAGCTATATAGAGGAACTGAAGGAAGTGGGTCTGTCTTCACTGACTGGCTTTTGTGCTCAGTGCAGAGACCTCTCCCCCATCTAGGGCTCAGAGCTTGAATTCTGCAGAATGCTCAGCACCTGAGACTGCCACATCTTCCCTCCAGTACATGGTAAGTGTAATAGAATTAATTTATGAAGTGCTTGAGTGCTTCTGTATGTGTTGTTTTAGCTTGTTTATTAGTCAGCATCCCTCACTGGACTGGCTCTGCATCAGTTTACATAGTCCTTGCCCTGCCTGTGCTGTAATCAATAAGTGTCCTTGTGTTCTGAATCTGTCCATTCATAAACCCTCCCTCTACCCCATAAACTGACTTCCGTGACCTGCAATGATTATTCTGGCTTGCCTTGGCATACATAGAGAAGAAAGGGCCCCATAGCAAAGATTAAATTCCCCCCCGATCCCAACTAAGGCTGGGTCCCCTCTTCCCCTGGGCCCCATAGCAGTTGTATTGTCTGCCACTATGGTAGTTACTCCCCTACTGGCATGATAATGTAATCTATGATTATATATGATATAATGATAATCTGAGTCCTAGGTCTATGAGGATAAACTTCTTGTACACATCATGTATGATATAGGGGCAAGGATTAGGTTAGGGCTCACTTGTGATTAGTCTAGAAGTATAGCAAAGTAAGTCTAGATCAGTATAGTACTGGCAGACAGTCTGTATTAGGACATGCCCCCAGGCTTGAGGTGAACAGTTGGATGGAGGATAACCACACTGCGAGAGGTAGAAGTCAATATAAGCAGACCAAAGCATTGTAGGAGGCTGGAATGGATCCTCACAGCGTTCCCAAAATCAAAAGCAGATGTTAAAGGGGTTGTCCCACGAAAAATATTCTACAGTTTTCAAACCAGCACCTGGATCTGAATAATTTTGTAATTGCATGTAATTAAATATTTAGTACAGCTACTGAGTTATTCAGTGAAATGTTTCTGTTGAGTGCCACTTATCTTCTTTTTTCTTTGACCTGCTCACTGAGAAGGCCGCACATGCTCAGTTTCATCCTTCAACTGCCTCCTGAGCTGTGATAGGGAGAGCATTGACACGCCTCCTGAGCTGCAACAGAAAAGACACTCCCTTTGAGCTGCCAGCTTGATATAAATCTAGCAGAGTAATGAATGGGGAGATCTCTGGATCCATGTGAGGTACAGGGCTGGTTCTAGCTTTGTTAGAAAGAGATTGTCATGTACTATATGATGTCTGATTTTCATTATTAACATTATTCATGGGATAACCCTTTTAATTTTTGAGAAGCTCTAAAACTCAGTTACCCTTAGAAGAATTTATATTCAGTCTTTAAAACATCTTTATTCATTTTGAGTCACCAAATACTGGACTTTTACAAAAGTTTATAGATTTAACTTAAAAGGCCAAAAAGTATGAAACAATGTTACTTCCTCCCCTAGAGCTATGAAGGTTTATACAAATTCAATTATATATGAGAAATGTTTATGTTAATTTAAAAATAATAATCTGCCATTAAGTGTAGTTTTAATAAATATAACACATTTTCTGTCTTTTTTCACAAAATAGAATTTATGAAAGCATAACTTATATAAAGGAAGTTTAAAGATGTTCCAATCTCCAAGTGATTATATAATCTGCTCTAATAGATCTAAAATATTAGATTATTCAGTGATCTGCACATTAAAGAACACCAATATTTGAATTATGGATTGATGGAAATTGCGAAATCCCAAATGAAGCCACTATTAAAAGGAATGGGATCTTTTGTGTTGTAGTCAGCTTCAGATCTCACACTGCAAGGTGGCTAAATGGATACAAAAAGAATAATATGCAAATACAATGTCCCTGTGTCTTTCTACCAGTCCATTTGTTCATTGATTATTGTCATCGAAGGCAAAAAAAATCCAGTAATTATCTTGCAGGATGCCCATTCTGACCAAACTAAAAAAAAATCTAAATAAAGGCTGTGGTTTATGACACATTGATTGTAAGTCGTGGTGACCCAATCAAGATCCCCTCACTCAGCCTTCTTCACTTTTCTCTTCCGGGTACCCTCATTTAGCTCTTCTTTGGATTTTGCACTTGAATGGGACACCTCATGGTCATCATGATGGTGATGATGATGATGATGGTCTTCATGGCCATTATGGTCACCGTTTTCAGTACCAAAAATGATAGGGCAGATGCAGTTCTCCAGAAGAGCAAAAGGTGATCCATGAGAATGAGTTGCTGTCATGTAGATCTGCATAGAGGAAAAGGGAAACATATAATGGTAATCAATACATCAAACACAGAATCTAACACAAGATCTATTACTTATGTTGTGAGAATATCACAAACTATGAAGAAATCAGTCCTTAATATTTAAATATAAGCCTTAAAGGGGTTATCGAATACCATTGCAGGTGACGCTAGGAATGCTTTGAGCTGCACGACGGGGAGATGCAGGGGCGGCCATGCGGGCATCAGGAAAGACGCAGGTGTTGTGGAGTGGGGTAAATATAACCTATATGAGGGCCCGGGCATTGGGGGGGTCATTATAGGGGTTGGATAACCCCTTCAAAGAGGTTGTCACGCTTCAGCAAATGGCTTTCATCAAGTTAATACAAGCCACTTACTAATGTATTGTGATTGTCCATATTGCCTTCTTTGCTGGCTGGATTCATTTTTCCATCACATTATACACTGCTCGTTTCCATGGTTATGACCACCCTGCAGTCCAGCAGTGGTGGCCATGCTTGCACACTACAGGAAAAAGTTCTGGCCCATGCACACCCCTGCCACTAGAAAGGCTGATGCCTTCTCCGATAGTGTTCAAGCATGGCCACCGCTGCTGGATTGTAGGATGGTCATAACCCCTGGATATGATCAAGCCAGCAAAGGAGGCAATATGGACAATCACAATATCTACATGATAAATACCATTTGCTGAACTGAGACAAACCTTTTAACCAACATTTATTGCCCAAAAGTACCACTGACACATACCTATAAATCATACTTATGTAATACCCCAGAGTGGAATTACCATTCCTATACCCTGCTTATGTCTTTAATTGCTAACCATAATGTCATCTGTGTATGAATTCCACGTCCTTTGTCCCTGTGCATTGATAATGTTGCTATGAAACTGTTTTGCACATGTAATAAGCTTGGTTCACCAGCAGGTGGCAGCGGATCTTTACATTCTCCCTCTTTTGGGCAGAAGTGGACTAGTCCCGTTTCCTACCAAGGGAAGGGCTGCAGGAAGTTTTCAGTGAGCCTGAGTGCAGTCTAGTCTGGAGTTGGAAGGAGATGAGAATCACCCTGACTCCTTACAGATTAACCGACAGAGTGTTGCGAAGGGGTCAACAGCCAAAGGCACACCACTCCAAAAGTACCAGAACAGCCCTAAAGTCCAACGACCAGACTAAAGCTGAGTTTAGCACAACAGGGAGAGAAAGCAGAATATTCAAGTTTGCCTGCCAGTTTATGCCAAAACCTGCTGGAACCAAGAGAAACACCACTTCTTGTACGGATGCAAGTTGATTCAAGTAAAGTTATTAAACTTTATAAAAGCCTGGACGCAACTATTTTTCCACCTCCACCATTACTCTCTTACCCTTTATTGCTTCTAAGCCTAACTCTGGGGAGCGACGGTATCTATGTAGTAGCACTGCGACACACACAGAAAACTGTTGGGGCTGCACCACACCACTCGGCATTCCGATAAACCTGGGACATGATTGGTCCTGGGGAGTGGCATGTTGCACAGGTTTGTTCCTACATGCCTTTAAATAGTTGTTGCTCTGGCTTCCCATGCCCACCGCTGCCCCACTTCTCTTTGCTGGCAGGAGTGTCACACTACTCACCCAGCCAATCACTGGCCTCAGCACTGTATGGCTGCTGCTCCTGGCAGAGAGGACTAAGTGGCAGTGATCAGCAGTAGCTTGAGAAGGTGAGTTTTTTTTTTTTTTTTTTTTAACTTTGGTGCTTACAAGAAATTACAATGAATAAACAATAGCGAAAGGGAATCGACAAGTTTTTAGAACTACTCATACAAGAAAAAGATCCTTCATAACTCTACACAGAGATAGAGAGAATGAATATAGGGCAGGTCTTTAGATATTTATATACAACATAAAACAACATTAAAATTTTTGTTCACAACACCTCCTTTACGCCACATTCACACAGTGCCCCATGCTGTGGACTGCAAACCGTGGGCTTCTGGGTTCATGCCTCTGTGCCGCAAAAGATAGAACATGTCCCCTCTTTCACTGCATCTTGTTGATCACAAATCCATTGAAGTCAATGGGTCCACACCATGGGCAGTCAGCAACACGGGCACTATGGTCTTTTGAATGCCCCCTAAAAGACATTCAGAGGGGGGAACCCTGTCCTTAAACTCTAATGGACCATATGGAAATAGTTTGTCTACATGGAATGACCACTTTATGATCAACCATTCTAGAGAAGCAGATTTTTAAGTGGACATGAAAAACTTAACATTCTGAATGAAAAGACTAGGGTCATACCTTGCAAGTAGCCATAAAGAGAGTAAAGAAAAAGATGAGGTTCGCTTTGGAAATAGGCAACCAGTGCGATTGCTGCAGAGTGAACAAGATAGCACCATATAAACTGGCCTTGGTTGGGCTGTAGGGAACAAAAAAGGGACATTAGACCTAAATAAAT
This sequence comes from Rhinella marina, assembly GCA_900303285.1. Taxonomy (NCBI): domain Eukaryota; kingdom Metazoa; phylum Chordata; class Amphibia; order Anura; family Bufonidae; genus Rhinella; species Rhinella marina. The sequence goes on from ONZH01011999.1 coordinate 75,029, forward strand.
GAAATAAAACAGAAGAACATAGCTAAAAAATACTATTGGTTCAAGTAACTATAAATATGGATTTTTTATGTATATGTCTTGTAGAAGACTTAGAAAATGGGTTGTTATCGAGTATATTTGCATATTTATTGTATTTTTATATTTGCAGGCTGTCCAACCACATGATGATGACGGTGCAACTAAAAGAAGACCAGTCACCTCTCCTGACACGTCTGTTTTAGTAACTATTGCATTCCCCATGTAAAAACTGTTCTGGAGCATCTATTCTTATGACTATTGTACAATTTCTTTATTATTCCTTCTAGAGGTTATGAATGAATTAATAGCAGTTTGCAATGAACATCCAAATGGGTGTTCAGTTAGGAAGGGGGTCCCCGACACAGACTGACTCTGGCAGCACTGATTGGATAATGTCAGACTGTGCAGAGACACATACCCAACTGGTGCCACCCAGCTGGACCTTCATTGCAAACTGCTACTAATTCATTCATAACTTCTAGCTGGAATAATAAAGGAATGGCATATCAAAGAGTAATAAGAATAGATACTCCAGGACTGTTATTACAAAGTGGATGCACATAGTTGCTAAAAACAGACATGTCAAGAAAGGATACAGGTCCTCTTTAAGAATAAACTATATTTCAAAAGAGGACTTTATTCAACTGTTGGGATTAGTTGTGACTACATATTGAGGTATATTGGTTGTCTGCGTGCGGCTTTCTGTTTTTTGTATTTCCTTCTGTATTTTAAGTGAATTTCAATAAAAAGAGATTTATTAAAAAAATTAAAAAAACATATGATCATTTAAAGAACATCTGTCAACCCTATTAAACCAGCCATATTGCCTGGTAGGGCTAATCATGTTGAGTAAAACAATGTCTTACTTATCTTTGTACGTAGCAGCGTTCCTGAGATATCAGCATTGTTATTTTTATGGCTAATTAGCTCTTTTGAGCAACAAGGGGCCGGGCCGAAGGTTGGGAGTACCACTATTCTAACACCCATCTCCTCTATGCATGCCTTCTGTCCTCTGGAAATAACAGGTCTAGACATGTCATCCGGGCCTGTATTCAGACATCCTCAATATTGGGTCCATTCACACATCTGGAAAATGAGTCCGCATCCGTTCCGCAAGTTCCTCACAAAAGCGGGGTGAAACCACCAATAATGCCAAATAAGTCACAGGCGTGTGCTGTGGTTTGTGTGTGGTTCCTGGTACTCACTGGTGGAATCAGAGCATCAAGGGAGAGTGGGCTGTATGGGCAGGAGAGAATACTAACCTCATGATCCTTCCAGCAACTGTGCTCCTCTGCTCTCAGTGAAGCCGACAAAGTCAGTCCACCCAGAAGTGGAGGTGCCAGCCTCTTCACTGAGAGCAAAGGAGAGCAGCTGCTAGAAGAATCATGAGGTTAGTATTCTCTCCTGCCCATACAGCCCACTCCCCCCTTGTCCTGATGCTCCGTTGCCACCAATGAGTACCGGGACCTGCATGTAATCCACAGCACACACAATGACTCATTCTACATTAACAGTGGTTCCACACCGCTGGACCACCAGTGACTATTTGTTACATTATAAGACCACTCTGCCACCAAGGTTTTTTTTTTTGTTGTTGTTGTTTTCAGAGGCTCAGGGCTTTTACATAAGGATGACATTGGGAATGTCTGAATATAGGGCTGAACCACATGTCAAAGGGTATGAAGAGAGGAGATGGGCATTAGAATAGCGGCACTCAAAGGCTTCTGCCCAGCCCCTTGGTGCTCCAAAGAGCTAATTAGCATAATAATAAAAATGCTGATATCTCAGGAATGCTGCTACATACAGTGATGACTTACGGTGGGTTTACATGAGCCGAGGAGCAAACGACTCCTTCGTAACCACTAGGTGTACGTTCAGTGGGGAAGAAGTGCTGCATTTACATGCAGCGCTCACCTTCATAGTATGAGAACAAGCGATCACTTCTGCTACCATTTGTCCTCATACAGCTGCATTGTTTCTGGGCAGCAGATCGCTGTTTGGACAAATCGATCTGATGCCCAGAAACAATAATTTAGATGCCTACAGGAACAATAGTTTCACCCGATGAATGAACGAAACGCACGGTCATCAGGTAATCGGCTGCACCTTTAGATGGGCAGGTTGTTGGGAGCAAGCATTCACAGGAGCATTTCTCCCCGATAGTCTGCCCAACAATCGGGCCATGTAAGCCCACCATAATGTATAATTTTAATAAACATGATGAACCCTACCAGGCAATAGAGTTTATCATGCTGACAGAGGCTCTTTAAATTCTAATTTACACTGACAGAAGTGGTGAGTGTATGATACTTTAAAGGGTGTGTTCATACATAGTGTAATGAGCTAACAGAAGAGGTCAACCACTCATGGTCATTCTGCTAGCTAGAACCTTGAGTAATATCTAAATGGCTAGTGAGAACACCAAGATACATGCAAATATAATAAACTGTGCACTCACAAGGACATGTGAAGGATTTCATTGGTCTCTGGCTTCCATACACCACGCAAGAGCTGTTCCAAATTAGACATCAGTGCTACGCCAGAACCTATGAGAAAACCAAGCAGTAAAGTATGAATTCCTCAGAGTTAAATCTTATATCATGTAATAGCAATCATGAATATACATTACATACTCGCATACTATCAATGAAAATAAGAAAATGGCAGGACTGTTTACATTCCATAAACACGTGGCCATTTATTGCTGCTGGGCTTCCTGAGATCTGCTGTATGCCACAAGTGAGTATTCTCTACAACTATATGTGGTTGAATCTAACAGGCGCCTATGAAACATGCTTTGGGCAGTGTTATACTGCCACCATAGCCTCCATGAACAGCACATTTGGCAGCCTGAAGAGGAACTCATGGTGTCAGAACGATGGACACCAAGGCGAAAACCAGTCAATGGGACCCACTGGGGCCCATCTTGGTATTTGACATACAATGGAGCAAGAAGATGTGATTTCCGGTCAGTATGATAAAGAGCTGACTTCAGGGAGAAATATCTAGCTATGGTGACATCTAGTGGTAAAGAGTATAATTTAACTATCTTATTAGGGATGACATTTAGTATTATAATTTATTACCAAAGCACCATTTATTCCGTGGGCTGTACATGTGAAAAAGGGTATACATACATAATACAAAAACAAGTAATATAAGCATGAACAAGATGAGTTACAAACTGGTACAGAAGGGTAGAGGACCCTGTCGAGGGGTTAAAAACTACAGATATGGGAAGGATACAGTAGATAAGGGTAGAAGCTGCTCATATATGGTGGTATAACAGCAGGAAGGTTACTGTAGGTTGTAGGCTTGTTTGAGGAGGTCGGTTTTCAGGTTTCTCTAAAAGATTTCCCCAGTAGAGAGTGTGATATGTTGGCGTAGAGAGTTTCAAAGTATGGGGGAAGCATGAGAGAAATCATAGAAGCATTTGTGGTAAAAGCACATAAGAGAATAGAGAAGGAAGTCTTTTGAGGATCGGAGATTCTGTGTGGCGAGGGAAAATGTTGTGGACGGCCTTGTATGTCATAGTTAGTGTTTTTTACTGAAATGTCTGGGTAACGGTGAGCCAGTTAAAGGATTGACAGAGAGAGGAGACAGTGGAGTAATGGGAGGACATGTGGATTAGTTGAGCAGCAAAGCAGAGGATGGACTGGAGGGGCACTAGAGTCTTAGATGGGAGACCACAGAGGAGTATGTTGCAGTAGTCTTCGCAGGAGATGATGAGGGTATGTACAAGCATTTTTGTGGACTCAGTTGAGGAATGTGCAGAGCAAACACAATATTTTTTTAGTTTTGTTACCCCAAGACAGCATACTTGTGAGACTAGAGAGATCATGGAGCTATTGACTGTGATAGATAAGTCTGTTTGGGGGCTGAGTGAGATTGGGGAAGTGCTAAATATTTTTATGGGATAAATTCCTTTAACACTTATATATCTTCACACGATTATGGTTTTAATGATAGTGTGAACATAGCCTCATTCACATATTCTTGTAAAAAGTATAATGAACCCAGCCCTAAGCATATGCTTACCTTTTACCCATCCAATAAGAACCATGATAACCCAACCATGATGGTAGTGGTGATGGGCATGGTGAATTCCAATGGCAATTTTCCGTACACGGACTACTTCTTTCATACCAACAAGGACAAGTTTCACCGGCAGAAAACTTACACACTTGTAGAAGAGATTCAGAGGGCAGAAAAACATAAGGTACCTGCAAAGATGAGAAGAATATAATATTGGTCTGTGAGAAGACACTTGTGGCAATCACAATGAATATCGGTCATGTTATGGCTAAATTCATACAACTGTGGTGTAGATGTGCCTGTGTGGAGGACCGCAATCCGCAAGGTCCACAAAACATGGGCAGCAGGTGTGTGAACTCTGCATATCGGTGCTGGCCCTTTAACTTCAAAGGCTCTGCGATCCGCAAGATGGGACATTTCCTATCTTCTGCGGTTCAGAGGCACGGACCTGGAAGCCCATGGAATGGTTTCGGTGTGTTTCCGTGGACTTCCAATCCATGCCTCTGCATCGTAAAAAATAGGACATTTTTGTACTGGCACACATAAGGGGGTATATTTTTTGTATTAGCACAAATTATAAGGGGGTAATTTTGGACTGGCACACTTTATAAGAGGTTGTTTTTATAATGGCATACATTAGGGGGCATTTTTGTACTAGCACACATTATAAGGAAAATTATTACTAATGGGGAACTATGGGGCACATTATTACTAGCATGGGCACAAGGGGGGCATTATCACTATTGGGGGCACTATTATTTCCTGGGTGCAGTTATTTTTTAGGGCACTGTGTGCCAATAATTGTTGAAGGGGACACTATCTGTGTGATAACAGTATTTTCAGGGAGTCTGTTTCTGCAGTATAGTATTGGGAAGCACAGCGTGCAAAGTATTGGAAGTGGCAGAATGGGGTGTTGAGAAGGTGGGGAGGATGATGGAAAAGTAGGAAACTAAGATGTCTGTTCGTCATACTCTCCAAAGACAAGAAATGGTTGAAAGAAATCATCATGACTGTCTGGTCTGAATGGGGAAGATGAGAAAAGAGAATGTCTACATCAGAGGAGGATGATGAATGTCACTGTATGTAAGAGGTATGTGCTACCTGATAGCACTGTATGGACCACAGACACAATGGTCTGGAGGGGACTTCATTGACTTCTATGGTAGAGGTTTCTAGGCATGTTCTGTGACCTGTGCAGAGGTCATTATATAAGGAGCTGTGATATCACCTATTGTGAATGGTGGATCCTGTCTTATCATTACAGGCAAGATTAGAATGAGTTAACTGCAGTAAAGTGATCTGTACAAACCAAAAATTGGCGCCAATTATTCAATATAGTGGCCAGTGCAAAAACTGCAGGATTTTTGGTTTTAGTTTAAATATAGAAAGTGACATGGAAAATGAAAAATAACATAATCAAAAAATTTAAAAAAATATGTTAAACATAAAAAAGTGATTTAAACAGCAGGTCATTTTCTAATGACATATTCCCTTTAAGAACTCTTGACATATTATTAGGCCTAGTGGTCAGTTTTGAGACTGCATTATGTTAGGTATTTTTAGAAATATAGATAGTGACATGGAAAATTAAAACAAAAATCACCAAAAACTCCCCAAAACATAGTTTAACATAAAAATGCAGTTTAAAGGGTTTCTGTCACCAGTTTTGGGCATATAAAACAGGATGACATTTGCAATGTGCAAATGTCACCTGATGCCCAAACTGGTGATCATTTTTTTACTGGTGCCCCCGTTTTTGAAATAAATCAACTTTTGTCGTATGCAAATGAAGCTTACTAGGTGCAAGGGGCGGTAACCCTGCACCTAGTAAGCGCCGTTTCCCTACCTTTATTCACGCCCCCTTTGTTGTGATAGACAGGGCCAGGCAGCTCGCTCTAGCTGCTCCTGGCCCTGTCCGTGCTGAAAATCCCGCGCCTGCGCCGTTCGGACTTCATTCGGCGCAGGCGCAGTGAGTGCCTCACTGCGCCTGCGCCGCCTTCTCTTCTGGGTGTTCTGTGACGTCATCGGCGCAGGCGCAGTGAGGAAGCCGGGAGCCCGGCAGCAATCGGCACTCACTGCGCCTGCGCCGAATGAAGTCCGAACGGCGCAGGCGCGGGATTTTCAGCACGGACAGGGCCAGGAGCAGCTAGAGCGAGCTGCCTGGCCCTGTCTATCACAACAAAGGGGGCGTGAATAAAGGTAGGGAAACGGTGCTTACTAGGTGCAGGGTTACCGCCCCTTGCACCTAGTAAGCTTCATTTGCATACGACAAAAGTTGATTTATTTCAAAAACGGGGGCACCAGTAAAAAAATGATCACCAGTTTGGGCATCAGGTGACATTTGCACATTGCAAATGTCATCCTGTTTTATATGCCCAAAACTGGTGACAGAAACCCTTTAAACAATAGGTCATTTTCTGATGGCATATTCCCTTTAACCCAATTTTAGGTGATGTATCCAGGTTTTGGTAGCACTGGCTCGTAGTAAATTTGATAGGACATACACAGGTACTGTGACACAGAAATCCTTACCAGACAGCGGATGCTAGAAGTATATTGGCATTGTTGCTGAAATAATGGATAGGAGAATCTCCAAGCAAAACATCTGCAAGTATGTAGCTACCGAAGCAGTAGAGCATGGCACACAGCCAGGAGGCTACCGGACTGCGTCTAGAAAGAGCCACAGCACCTTTACATGAGAAAAGGGAGAGAACAGTGTATAGATAACATTCAGACATGACAAATGTATTCATTATTCATCACACAGTCTACTGATGATTTACATTACAAATACCATGTCACTTATTATAATTGATTGTAAAGCACTGCGGAATATGTTAGTGCTACTGTATACAAAGCTTATTATTATAATGTCTACCTTACAAAAAAGGTGAAGAAGCATTCATATTGATATTGTGAATATTGATGCAATGTGGGAATGCACTGGGGGTCATTTACAAAGATCGGCGTTTTATGAAGGTCTTTGTTTCCCCTCTGCGCTGCCATAGAATTTAGCTAATTTATGACGAGGTGCCCCCCTCATCATAAATTAGGCGCACCTCCTTGCGCCAGGCATAAAACGTACTCCAGCCCCTTACTGGAAAAGTTTCTTGACAACTTTTACGCCTATAAGTAAATTTGCCAGGGCCGACATTCTGTTTTTTTTGTTTTGTTTTTTAAACGAAAATTGTTCAGCCATTCGGTGTTGCGGGTGGGTGTGGCTTAGCCACATGCAGCCTAGTTTGTACCCATGAGGGTGCCTGCACGTGGGTGCGCATACACACATAGAAGATCCACACATATGTCTGTGCATTAGCTGCAGAAAGCTAGCATTCAGACAGATCCCATTATAGTGAATGGGGACCCGATGGGTCGCAGCGGTGTCCAGCTATACAAGTATTCAGCTTAGTATCTGTCTTTTATACTTTTGCTCTTTTTTATAATCCACACCTGATTTTAGCTTCAAAAACTGAATAAAAAACCTGCACACGTGGCAGCACCCTAAGGGTACGACCACATGGTGCACTTGTGTCATGGCTGTGATGTGGCCATACTGAGGTTGAGTACCTCTGCGGTTTTTGGGGCCACAGCTGCCTCTAATTAAACTTATGAGGTGCCATTAACAGTACAGACCCACTAAACAGTGCAGTCTCATTAGTTTAATTAGAGCCCTCTGCAGCCTATATAGCTGCTGCGGTATTCATCCACAGCACAGCCGCGTCATACCTTAAGGGTGTCGCAAAACATTTCTGCAACAAAATCTACAGAAGGCACCCTTAGTGTAATGTCAATGTGGGAAAGTGATATTGGATGGCGGGCAGCTGATCTGCTCTCCAGAACTAAATATAGTCAATAGGTCAGCAGAGGTTGAGGGGCAGCTGTCAGGGACCATCGAAGTCATTATGGAATAAGAGAGAAGAACATGTCAGAGTCAGGCCTGTGAGAAACATGAAGGGCCTGGGACAGATATAACAATTATCACTAATGATCCTGATGATTTTGCCAAAAACAACAATGTTAATAAATGCTCGCCTATGTTTACATAGTCATTTATAGGATTAGTAAATCTGCTCCATTGGCTTTAATGTGTTTGTATTCAGTTCAAATACGGACAGCACCCAGACAGAAACAACATTGCTCTGTGAAATTAGACTAAAACCCGTCTAATAAATGGACGGACTAAAGTGATTTTTATAAAAGATTCTAAATACATTTTTATAAAAGATTCTAAATAGCAATTGAAAAAAGATTAAAGGGGTTATCAAACAGTATAAACTGCCCCCCACCCCCACAATGCCCCTGACTATAGTTATTTTCACTCCGCTTTTATGCCTGTGAAAAGGATAGTAAATATGTCTCTGCCCTACGTCTCTGCCCTGGCCCAGATTCCGCCACACCTCCGTCACTCCTTCTCCACTCCTAAGTGGCAAGCATGGCGCAAAAATGCCCATGCAACAAAATATTGCGACTTTTTTTACATCAAAAACTGTAGTAGCACCCATTGTAAATGACCCCAAATGAGTCTAGTGCCAGTTTTTGCTCACTGCTTTAAGATTTCTGTATCTCTTAATGAGCTTTGTATTGGCCTTACCTCGCACACTGGTGGCAAATGGCTAGGATATGCCACCAATATCTGAGAGTTGCAGATCCCACCTCTGGGACATGTACCTATTTCTAGAATTGAGTCTGCAAAGTGAAGGAAAGCGGACCTCGACGAAATTCTCTTACGTGAAACGAAATCTCTTGTTAGCCAAAGAGCCCTTGTTTTCCAGCGGTGGTGAACGGTAGCACAAAGGGGGGGAGTGGGGAAGTAAAGCATTATATATAATTGGAACATCAGATGGGGGCATTATATACTAGCACTATGGGGTGAGATTTATATACTTACACTACAGGGAAGGGAGCATTATTCTGGCACTAGAGGGGGAGCATTATATTCCCCATCTACCATATAGTAATCCTGGTGTCTTCTTATATAGCAGAGGGGGCTGCACACCCCTGACCAAAGACGTCTGCGCATGATGGTCTGGACCAAATGGCGGAGAAAAGGAAGGTGAGCAACTCAAATTCGTTGAGATATCACCTGTAAGTCACTGGATCTGCCCCCTGACTGCTTCTTATAAATGTGTTTTAATCTCTTTATTTGAAAGTAATGTCAGATAGGATATCTAAATACACCCTAGTACCACACTGTAGCAGGGCAGCCATAGAAATAAATGAGTTGCCAGCATGACTTGCACATTTGCTGTGACTATGACCCCACAATGGCAAAAAGTTTGGCGATTTTTGGGGTCATGGTTGCGACAAACGTGTGATTCGCATTGCTAACCCATTCATTTATAGGGCATGCGACCAATCGCCATATAGCCGTACCCTAATTCAGTTTCTTGTAACTAATAATGACTGAAGACATAGAAACATATTCAACGTTCCCTACCCAGGCACACTGTCACGGACATTCCTATGACAGATAACAGGAGGTCTGTCGGACAACACGTGGTATAATCTGACATGTTTTCCTTTTTTGTTGTTGGTATTTACCACACCCTTTTCCCTCAGGTGTTCCTGGTGTGGTAATTGTCCCTCCCCTATGTATTGCTTCTTCTTCCACTATTCCTTGCGGTTTATAGCTTCAGTGTTGTGGTGGTGAGCAGCAGTTTAGTTTTCAGCTGAGATCCTGGAGCCTCCATTTCTTCATTGAAAGATAAGTTTTCTTTTCCCTTCTGTTGTTTTGTTATTAGGCCTTAGGGAGACTCCTGTTTGTCCTTCCTTTTGGAGGAACAGATAGACTCATTCCGGTCATTAGTTTCCAGGGTCCTATAGGGTCAGTTCGGTGTTTAGGTTCCTGTGTATGAACTTGCCTACATTTGAGGCCTGTTCATACTGGTAGATAGACAGGATTTGAGCCAGGGTTTCCTGTAGGAGGTGTCCATTTTCCTTCCTTAGTTTCTTGGCCTAATCTCCTTTACCTCTTACGCTTGGTTTGGTCCCCCCCCCCACACCTGCATGTGACACACACGCTCAGATGTTTCTGGTTGATAGCCATACACAGAGGCCTATGCACATATTGACATTGAGTATTTACATAACTAGGGAGGAGGCACGTTCAGCTAAATCCTATCAGGTTTTCTAGGTGACTATACAACGTAGAAAAGAATCAGTATTCCCTAGTGTCCCTTAACCTAGATGTTGGCAACTGCAAATACTATTATCCGCCCAAAAGGCAAGAAAGGGCATGGCTGAAACTTGGCACCAGTGCCAGATCCATATCATGTGCAGTTAGTGCTTCTGTTTCAAGTACACGTAGATTAGTAGCATAACTGATAAAATACGCTTCATATAATTGTTTGTTTGGTTGACAGAGGACCTGTCAACTCTCATGACATGTCTGTTTTCCTAACTACTCGTATTCCCTATGTATGATGTGCCATTCTTCTGTTATTCATTCTAGAAGTTTGTGAATGAATTCCCTGCAATCTGCAATAAAGGTCCATCTGGGTGTTACCAGTTGGGACTGTGTTTCTGCACAGTGTGCCACTGTAAGCTCTAATTGGATAGTGTCAGATTGTGCAGGGACACAACCTCCAATTGGTAACACTCATTTGGACCTTTACTGCAGACTGCTGGCAAATTGTTCATAAACTTCTAGTATGAATAATATAGGAAAGACACAATACAGAGTCATAAAAATATATGCTCCAGAACTGTTCCCACATGATGGTAAAACAGACATGTCAGGAGAGTTGCAGGTCCTCTTTAAAGTGATGTTTCATCCTGTCCTTTTAGATGCAGCTCTCTCCCTATCACAGCTCAGGAATCAGTTGAAGGATACAACTGAGCATGTGCATCCATCTCAGGGAGGTGGACATTGAAAAAGGGAAAAGAACAAACAGCAGGTGGCGCTGTACTGATACATTTTATTGAATATCTGATTAGCTATACAAAACATCTAATTACAAGTAATTACAAAAGTATTCAGATCTTGGTGCTGCAAATATTTATTTGTGGGACAACCCTTTAATGTTTGCAGTGCATGTCATCCAGATTAAATACCTGTTAGATTCATAATATTATCTTATAGTTTATATTGTACAGAAGACTTCTTTGAGTTTGAGTTTCGGGTGATCACATTGGATTAGATTCACATGAAGTGGTTTACCAAAGAACTACCGCAGCTGTGTAAGAGAGCTCAGTGAGAAGCCCAGGAACATGTGAGTAATGTGAGGACTCCCATCAGTCTCTCATTGATTTTGACATTGATGGAAGTCCCAGTTGCTGGACCTCCTCTACTGTTACTTTTGTGAGATTATCATATCATTAAACTCAATTAAGGAAAACACCTTAAGGCTCCATGCTGTCTGCAAATAGCAGATCCACAAAATATGCATGCGGTCCGTGTTGCATCTGCAGTTTTTGCGGACCCATTGACTTCTATGGGTCCGTGGTCCACATTTTGCGGACAAGTATAGGATATGTTCTTTTTGTGAAACAGACATGTGAATGCAGAAAGCACACAATGTTTACTTGCACATCTTCTACATTGTAGAGGTGGCCCGGTGTAATTACTGCTGTTCATCCTAATCAAGTGAATGGGAAAGGAGGCTGTAACACTCAAGAGGATGAAGCGCTCGCCTGAGTCCTGCGGCCCCTTCAAACAGCTGATCGGCAAGGGGTGCTGAAAGCCAGACCCCCACCGATTTGAAACTGATGACCTATCATATTTACTGCAGATAGGTAACCTGTTTTTAATTTACTGCTGCTGTGTGGGGAAGATGCTATCTGAAAGGTAATCCTTAGTATAATAATAGATGTAGAATTGGGATAACATTATGATTTATTTTTCTCTTGCTAGGCTGATATAAAGTAGAGCATTGCATTAATTACTGCAAGGTGTGATGCTGAGGGAGGCTGTGGTTGGAGAGGTGGTCTTAGAGAGTTAAGCGAGTCTGTTTGGGGTGCTAGAAAGCCAAATGTGGAAGTAAAAGGAAATGTGTAATTAGAAAATGACCTATTGTTTTTATGTTAAACATATTTTTGGTGTTTTTTTTTATTTCTCCATGTTACTATCTATACAGTTAGGGCCAGAAATATTTGGACAGTGACACAATTTTCGCGAGTTGGGCTCTGCATGCCACCATATTGGATTTGAAATGAAACCTCTACAACAGAATTCAAGTGCAGATTGTAACGTTTAATTTGAAGGGTTGAACAAAAATATCTGATAGAAAATGTAGGAATTGTACACATTTCTTTAAAAACACTCCACATTTTAGGAGCTCAAAAGTAATTGGACAAATAAACATAACCCAAACAAAATATTTTTATTTTCAATATTTTGTTGCGAATCCTTTGGAGGCAATCACTGCCTTAAGTCTGGAACCCATGAACATCACCAAACGCTGGGTTTCCTCCTTCTTAATGCTTTGCCAGGCCTTTACAGCCGCAGCCTTCAGATCTTGCTTGTTTGTGGGTCTTTCCGTCTTAAGTCTGGATTTGAGCAAGTGAAATGCATGCTCAATTGGGTTAAGATCTGGTGATTGACTTGGCCATTGCAGAATGTTCCACTTTTTTGCACTCATGAACTCCTGGGTAGCTTTGGCTGTATGCTTGGGGTCATTGTCCATCTGTACTATGAAGCGCCGTCCGATCAACTTGGCAGCATTTGGCTGAATCTGGGCTGAAAGTATATCCCGGTACACTTCAGAATTCATCCGGCTACTCTTGTCTGCTGTTATGTCATCAATAAACACAAGTGACCCAGTGCCATTGAAAGCCATGCATGCCCATGCCATCACGTTGCCTCCACCATGTTTTACAGAGGATGTGGTGTGCCTTGGATCATGTGCCGTTCCCTTTCTTCTCCAAACTTTTTTCTTCCCATCATTCTGGTACAGGTTGATCTTTGTCTCATCTGTCCATAGAATACTTTTCCAGAACTGAGCTGGCTTCTTGAGGTGTTTTTCAGCAAATTTAACTCTGGCCTGTCTATTTTTGGAATTGATGAATGGTTTGCATCTAGATGTGAACCCTTTGTATTTACTTTCATGGAGTCTTCTCTTTACTGTTGACTTAGAGACAGATACACCTACTTCACTGAGAGTGTTCTGGACTTCAGTTGATGTTGTGAACGGGTTCTTCTTCACCAAAGAAAGTATGCGGCGATCATCCACCACTGTTGTCATCCGTGGACGCCCAGGCCTTTTTGAGTTCCCAAGCTCACCAGTCAATTCCTTTTTTCTCAGAATGTACCCGACTGTTGATTTTGCTACTCCAAGCATGTCTGCTATCTCTCTGATGGATTTTTTCTTTTTTTCAGCCTCAGGATGTTCTGCTTCACCTCAATTGAGAGTTCCTTTGACCGCATGTTGTCTGGTCACAGCAACAGCTTCCAAATGCAAAACCACACACCTGGAATCAACCCCAGACCTTTTAACTACTTCATTGATTACAGGTTTACAAGGGAGACGCCTTCAGAGTTAATTGCATCCCTTAAGGCCCTTTTACACGGGCCGATGTGTCTCTCTGCCCGAGCGCCGATCAGCGATATCGGCGCTCGGGCAGGGAGCCTTTACACGGCCCGATGAATCGAGCGCCGGGCCGCACGAGTGATCGCTGTATCGCTCGTGCGGCCCGGAAGCTCCATACTGTCAGACGCACATCGCCTGTTTACACAGGCCGATGTGCGCCCGACAGATTGGATCTTTTGTAGAAACCAAAAGATCCAATCAGCCGACGAACGAGCGTTTTGCGATTTTTCGGCCGATAATCGGCCCGTGTAAAAGGATCTTTAGAGTCCATTGTCCAATTACTTTTGGTCCCTTGAAAAAGAGGAGGCTATGCATTACAGAGCTATGATTCCTAAACCCTTTCTCCGATTTGGATGTGGAAACTCTCATATTGCAGCTGGGAGTGTGCACTTTCAGCCCATATTATATATATAATTGTATTTCTGAACATGTTTTAGTAAACAGCTAAAATAACAAAACTTGTGTCACTGTCCAAATATTTCTGGCCCTAACTGTATTTAAAGGGGTTCTCCCGGCTTCTAATATTGATGACCTGTCCTCAGGATAGATCATCAATATCAGATCCCGCCGATCAGCTGTATGAGGAGATGAAGTTGGAGTTGAAGTCAATGGGTCCACAATAAATATGGCCATCACAAGGATGGAATACTATTTTATGAATCCACGTTTTGCGCACTACAAAATACATACAGTCATATGAACGTACCTTTTAAGGTAACAGTCTGTGCACCAAATTTATGAAAGTGTTAAACTTAGCACAGGCAAACTATGACATTCTAAGACTAAGTTTTTTGAGACAACTCCGATAAACCAAAAATCAACATGCTCCATAGGAAAGCCCAGAATAAGATGGATTTCTGATGACTTAGAAGATGCAAAAAATACAAATTGTAATTATAATTTATGCTACCGTACCTATATCGAGAACAGAGCCCCCAAAGTGAAGGAGGGCACACTGCGCATGCGCAGCGGCTCTCTATTCATTTCTATGGGGCTGGTGAAAACAGTCGAGTGCTGGCTCGGCTATTTCCATCGGCTACATAGAAATGAATGGGAGCGGTGGCCGCGCATGCGCGGTGCACTCCCATTCATTTCTATGAGAGGAGCATAGATATGCCCCCATTGTCTAAGATGAGAATACCCCTTTAAGCTGTTCTCAATGGATTCTCATATTTATGTGGCTAGCAGATCCCCCATAGTTGTACACAAATGGAAAGCAGCCTTTAGCAGCTGTTTAGTCCATCAACTGTGACAACCATTTCCCTGTTCATTAAATAACTTTAAGGTTGTCACAGGCTTGCCCTTGTTTCTAGCAACCCTAAAGAGAAATAAATGCAACCTTGTCCTGACCTGTAACACTATATGTACGAATAGAGGACAACTTCATATAAGTGTTTTATGTGGTCCATTAGAACAGTGCTCTGCAGGAGAGAAAGTGTGTAATGTGCTAAAATGTTATACTTTATTTCACTGAAACCAACTTAAATATAGAATCGCTTAATACATTATCTTCATGCTTCATACATTGATCGTGGTAGATTAGATCTGTGGTGCTGATTACGGTACATATTCTTCTTCTTATAGAAAAGAAGCAGAAATCAATGCGGTAAGAGAAACTTCCTAACTGAAACTTGGTAACTCAACAGGGTTGTTAAAGGGACACCTCCATTAACCTATAATTAATAATTCTATGTATTTTTTGTTCAAAAATGGATGGGTGGTTTTCTGAAGGGAAATATTTTAAGTTACACTATTTATTCTACTTCCTGTCCAGTCTCATTAATTTCCTCTTTTTGGGCTTTTTTTTATCACAGAAAACAGTCCTACTAAACTCTCTCAATGAGGCCATATCTCTGGCCAAAGGAGGGGATGGGAACTTAATTAGGGCATCACACATTACACTGAGAACTACAGTGCTCTTCTGTGAGCATCTTTATCAAGGCCTATCGAGAGAACAATAGAGTTGTCATACTGTTATCCTAATTCTACACCTGCAGACTGATTACCCTTTAAATAACATTGTCCCCTCACAGCAGCAGTAAGTTTACAATGGGTTACCTATCTATATAGGTCTTAACATTTTTGTTGACTGCTATAGAATGATGATATTTTGGGACATGAAAAAGAAAAACGGGCACAAATTTGAAAAAAAAATGTTTTGTATGACTATTGAGTTGAAATAATACCCCATTCTGATTAAAGTGAAAAGTAAAAAATGTGTCTTTTCAACCCAACTTCAACCAGTGAAGGAGAATCACCAATGATCATATTTTTACCTTTCCAGGTAGAGACAAGGAAACCCAGGACAGCTATACAGTGATACGACACGCCATACAAACATTCCAGATCTACTCCTAAGCAGCCCAGGACCAGTACCTTTACTGCAGACTGCTGGCAATTTATTTGGAAACTTCTAGCAGGAATAATACAGGAATGGCACAACATAGAGTCATAAGAATAGATGCTCCAGAATTGATATTACATGGAATGCAAGTAGGTGACAGGATTGTACCACAAAAAGGTTCTACATTTTTCAAACCAGGACCTAGATCTGAATACTTTTGCAATTGCATGTAATTAAAAATGTTGTGGGGGGGTTGTCTAGTCCAGCCGACAGGGTCCTGTGATTGGTTGCCATGGGCAACAGTTTGTCTTTTAGACAGCACATGCAGGAGGAGATGTAAGTTCCAACAGGCTATATGCAAAGGGGCACTCTCCAAACCAGTTCAAAGATGTTTCCTCCATGAATGTGCACCTGGGGCAGTTGCAGGTTTTGCAAAGTTTGCAGGCATGACCAAAGTTTTAGGGCGGCCATACACATTCAATAACTATTGGATGAAAGATCAGACATCTCTCCTGATACCTTCCCAACTCCCCCAATGGCATAGTACTACTGAATTAAAAAACAGACAAAACTTCTAAAAAAAAATTGTTTTGTAGCAATATTGGGGAGATTTATCAAACTGGTGTAAAGTAGACCTTGCTTAGTTGCCCATAGCAAACAATCAGATTCCTCCTTTCATTTTTCACAGCTCCTTTGGAAAATGAAAAGTGGAATCTGGTTGGTTGCTATGGGCAGTTAAGCCAGTTCTACTTTACACGAGTTTAATAAATCTCCCCCATATGTTTCTGAAGGAAGGAATATATTTCTTTAACTGAATACTAGCACCCAGTCCACTGCACAGTTCTCCAGTGCTTATCATGTACGTGTCTATACGGAAGCATATACCAGAAGGAATACAACCTATGGCATCATATGCAAATGTTGAGCATATTTAAAAGATTGGATATTTGCATCTATTTTGTACAGATAAGATGATAGAAACACATGAAAATATGGGAACTGAACATAAGACAACAGCAGAGAAGGAACACCCAGTACACTATCTTTACATGCTTTCTTCTATTTACAGGTCTCTAGTCTTTCTTATCTCTATAGGGATCACTAATCTTCATTTCAGTTGCTATTTTTGTGGAGGAGACCTGCCATGATGCTATAGTGCTGAGAATTCCTTTCTAGACATGCCCCTAAAAACGCTCATTTTACTTTTAGGGTATGTTCACACAACTGATTTTGAAAATCCTTCTAGAAAATTTAGAGCCAAATCCGCAAATGTTTTTTTTCCAGCACCAAAAACCTCACAGAAATCATGGAAAAAACTAAAAACTTAGTGTGAACTGACCTTTAGGAAGAAATGGAAGTTATAAAACAGAGTCTACTGGGGCTGCACCACCAATGAGGCCAGGTGAGGCGATCGCCTCAGGCAGCACCAGGTAGGGGCAAGAGGGGGCAGCTGAAGGGCCATGGGCTGAAGTGAAGGGGTTAGGTTAAGAAATTGGCATTGGGGAGTGGGGACGCCCTTTCAGTTTTCACCTCAGGCAGCACAAAGGCTAGGTGCACCCCTGTGTACCAATTACCAATAGTCTTCTGGGCGGTGCATTGGTGGTGACTAGTCATGGTGCCCTGGCTTTTAGCATGTCCATTCTAAAACAATTGACTTGAAGTCTGTACTAGCTCTGCCAAGTAAGCTGTCAATGAGGTAGAATGGGCATACTAAAAGCCAGCGTGCCATAACTAGTCAATGCTGCAGCACTGCCCAGGTGACTATGCTGAATGGTAGAATTTACAAATATATTAGCAATGCTCCTTTTTCCCATGGATGTCACACGTGCAGCAATAATAATGGTTACAGTGTGAATCAAGTTCTATGTAACTTTGGTTCTTCTGATTTACTTTATTGGGGTGAAAGTAATTTCCTGATACAATGAAGTCATCAGTATTGTTGCATGCTGGCACCATCACCACAATGATGGCCTGTATTCTCTCAATGAACCTCTAACAGGGACTGTTGTACCACAAAGTGAAAGCCCTCTTGAGAATGTCATTCATAGAACATAGGCTATGGCAGGGATGCCCAACCTATGGCCCTCCAGCGGTTTCAAAACTACAACTCCCAGTCTACAGCTATTAGGTCATGTTGGGAGATGTAGTTTTGCAACAGTTGGAGGGCTGCAGGTTGAGCATCCCTGGGCTATGGTAATCTACATCATTTTACTGCAGAGAGCACCAAGCGGATTAGGGAATCGTTCAGAATTCTTTAAGGTTTTGTTTCATCATAAGAGCAGAACAGTGAAAATGGAAGCGCTGGATCCCTAGTATGACAGATATAAGAATGGCGCAAAAATAGCCAAACAAATAAGGCAAAATAGTCTTAATTGCAGGTGGCCATGCTTCACAATACAATAACAATTTATAAATGTCACATTTTGCTGTTAGGATACCCTACATATTACATATCAGCTCTGAAACAAACCATGTTTTTGAGGGTAGAAGTACACTGTTATCAGCTAAATACTTCTGTTTACCAGTTAGACCAGCAGATAACTACTGAAGTCTCCAGCCTATCACATAATCCAGCACGAGTTAAGTTGTAGAATGCTTGTGAAGGGTTCACGTTCTTTTTTGGAGTAATCACATGTAGAAGAGTTGCAGTGAATTAGAGAATTTTTGGTGGGCATTGTGTGCACATTGCAGTCCTATATCAGAAAATCTGGTGGCTAAGAGACTAACCGGGATCATGGACCCCATGATAGATTTTAATGAATAGTGACAAAGGGTTCAAGTTCTTCATTCTGGGGCCTCAGTGGTGATCAGTCACCAAAAAGATCTTCTAAAAATTACACAACATATCAAAAGATCACCTTGTCTTGATTTCCCCTTTAAACTAAGTGCTGAATTGCACTGTGGCCCCCTGAGACTTGCCTGAATGCTCAACTGATCATCTCACTACTGCTGATGACTTTGGTTGCTATTTGTCATCTGAAGTCAACAGGTGGCCAACACATGGACTGAGCTGTGTGGACTTCACTGGAGTTTATATGCTTAGTTCTAGATAACTTTTCAGGCTGAGATTCAGTTTATGTAAGACTAGGTTCACATCTACGGTCCGTTGCAGACAAAAGAAGGACATGATAGCCAATAGGATCTGTCAGGTGCCGTAAGTGTCCGGCTTCTAGTTTTCTGTACCTAGGCTGGAACAGAAGACCAGAATTAGCCTGTCCACGTGAAGTTTTTTATAGACTGAATTTGGAGTGGATTCTGTGCCAAAGAGCTGCTGGATGGTCACTTGGAAGCCAGCTCCAATTGTTTTCATTGGGAGGTCGCACTGCTGGTCAAGTGACCATGGTTTATTGCTGCAACCGCACCAAGAATGGACATGTCCTTTTTTTGCGCAGTTGTGGCTATAAACCACGTCCTCCATTTAAAAAGATTGAGAGGTACCTTCTGCATGACTTTGGTGCAGAATCCACGCCAAATTCCATCTGCAAAAAAAACTCAGTGTGGACGGACACTAATTAACTTTTTGTCCGTGCATATTCATGGTATTATTATTATTATTATTATTATTATTATATGTTGCTGTTATTATTAATTACTTTTTTTACTTTATTGGTAAATTTAACTGAACTACTAAGCTTGGACCTACTATCAAGAATAATATTAGTTCCTGGTATTTTATAACTGGTATAGACTAATATTTAGTAACTTCTAGGCTCACACACAGAGGTTGTGTCAGGTAGATTACTAAGAGTTCAATCCTTTTTTTTCTGAAGCTTTATTATATTCCAGCCAACAATTTATCCATTCTCTGTCTTACTATAATTCCAGTCACCTTAAAAGGCAAATATGCAGTTGTCACAGGCTCAAGCAGTTAACCCCTTCAATGAGAACTATGAATGCTGAACACAAGCAATAGTGAATAATATGTGTACTTGCGGAAATGACCCACCTGGCTCATACTTGAGGTATAGGATGGATATAATATAATACGCCACATCAAAGAGTGGGAAGACAGGTAATTTTGAGAAAGATACTGCCAGGTCCTCCAAGCTGAGAGATGACAGCAGCTCCATGGTGGTGGCTCAGCTTCCCACGCTGTCCTTGCCGATAGTGACAGCCAGCCGCACTGACTCTACAAGGGATCTATGGGGAGGGGTGCAGGGGGATGACAGACAGTGGGTTTGTGTGGGATCCCCTCTCCCACCTCCACCACTGCTAAAATAAACCACCGTTGTGAATGTTATATTTAGCTGACTGCAAGAAGCCACTCCTCTGTGCTGCCTGCATGGGAGGGTGAAGGCACAAACCTAGAACATTGCAGGACTTCCTTCTCGTCAGTTCTATTTCTATTATGTATACTCATGATGTCCTGACAGAACAATGCCAGGTTGTGGGCAGTTTATCTGATTTGGAGCATACGTTACGCTGCGGTAGTTTAGTTATGTCTATTGTGGATGTCCATCATTACAACATAAGGTCTGCTTTTTAGCTAGAAACCACTCGTATCTATGGGCTTGTCATTTTTTGTAGCTCATCCTCATTAGAGTTAAAGGGTCACTGAGTTTTTAAAAAACTTTTGACATATCATAGAGACATTGCTAGAACGAGATGAGAGAAGCACTCACTTATCACACTCCCTCTCCTCACTGCAGGAGACAGTGAAGTAGAAGTCTATGGGTCCTTTTCGATTCCAGGGAGGAGAGTGTGTTATGTGAGAGCTTCTAGTGACCGGTGGGGGTCTCAGCACTCAGACCCCCACTGATCAAAACTCTTAATCAAACGTTTTTTGAAAACTACAATTCCAAAAACAGCCCGTGCACAACAGTGACATTGGTTAGTAAAGCAGGCTGTTTTTCCTAATCATGGATAGTTCCTTTAAGGCAAGTTTTGCCGCAATTTCATAATTTTCTCGCTGGTGGTTTACCCATCTCTATTTTTCAATCATTCCACCCATGCTGTAATAAAAATAAACTCTCTATGCACTCTCCTAGAGTTTTGTTAGATACAGCAGCCAATCTGAGGAGGCAAAACTGCAGAGGGAAAGCAGCAGATAAACCAATGAAGAGAATGGAGGTGTGTCTTAGACTACCTAAGCAGAAGTCACAGATCGCAGTTCTGCTCTAACTGAGCTAAGAAACAGCCAGCAGAAAGCACTGAGCACCGCCCTTGCCACATCTACTTTTTTACACCTGGGGAGAAGTTGCAGATTGTGGCGCAACTAGCTGTTGCGTCGCAATCTGCGCCTGAAATACGCCTAATATAGGCATATTTCAGCATAATAAATGACCCCCGATGATTTTAAGGCTATATCCACCTTCACAACCAATTTTGTTTTCTATAACTAAACAGGAAACAACTTTGTAATATGTTTTGTTCTGTTTCTACAGTTCTTATACAAACCTGTCTCCATGGTAACAGACTACAAACCTCGAATAGTCTGATCCAACAGTCATACTCCTTTCCATCTGTTTCCAACTTTATGATCACATACTGTACACTATATGGAGAAAAGTATTGGGGCACACCCACAGCAACCAAAAAGTATAGGTTTCATTTTTCAAGAGTAAAATGCTAAATAAAAGCAGTGCTGTTGTTGGTTGCTATGGAAAACAGAGTTTTGCTTTTAAATCTGATCTAGTTTGTTTTCTTCACTTAAAGAGGTTTTCTGCCGATCAGCTGTTCGAAGAGGCTGCATGAGCACTTAGGCCTCTTCTTAGGCCATATGACGTCACATTCATCGGTCACATGGCCTAGGCATAGCTCAGTCCCATTCAAGAGAATGGCGCTGGCTGCAACACCAAGGACAGCCGCTATACAATGTATGGCACTGTGCTTCGGAAGCTGCAAGTAGGCCACAGTGCTTATCAAAGCTCCAGTGAGCACGTCAGCTTCCTTGAACAGCTGATCGGCAGGGGTCCTTGGAGTCATACCATACCTGTAGTTTCATATTGATGACCTATCCTGAGGATAGGCCATCAATATGAAAATTCCCAGGAACCCATTTAAGATACATTCTGAATTACAGTACACAGGTAGACCGTGGAAGTTATTTATTAAAGGGGCACTGGGACTACAAAATCATTAGTCAAACTTAGTATAGGTCGTCATTATAATATCAGTTGAGAACTAACCCATAGCACCCCTGCTAATCAGCTGATTGACCGGATTACAATCCTGCAGCAACAGACACGTCACCTTCAATGTTTAGCAGGCACAGTGCCATACTCTTGGTAATAAAAAATACAATACAACAGCACTCTGCAAACCAAATAAAGTACAAAAATGCCATAGTAATAGAATATAATTCTGGTGCTGGTGCTAATGCTACTCTTATTTAGTAAATTTGAGATTCTTGGTAAATATATTTTGTACAAAATTATTTGGGCCCGTCTGCCAAACGTCAAGGCGATCTCTGTAAGACGTGAACCTAACACTAATTCCTACGTGTTATGTGCCAGGACGGCCACCATAAAATTCAGGGAGTGCAGGTTCCACATGCATGCTGGGTCCACTCTACTTCTTATCATTTTTGGTGCCAAAATGGCCTCCATTAATTCCAGTGAATGTAGGTACCAACATGCATGCTGAGCCCACTCTATACCTCACAGCTTGTACTGGAGGTGTGGCTACTCCATTTAGTCATGCACTCCTGACCAGCCTGTCTGCCCCACAGGCTGATATTTAATTAGTGTAAGTATAAAGCTGTAGTCTGCTCTCCCTGCACTCACTGGAAGACTTTTGGCACCAGGAGAGGTATAGAGTGGGACGCTCATTGCATTCAGTGGTAGCCATCTGGCACCAGGTGAGGTATAGAGTGGGCTCAGCATGCATGTTGGTACCTGCATTCACTGGATTTAATGGAGGCCATTTTGGCAACAAAAATGATAAAAAGCAGAGTGGACCCAGCATGCATGTGGAACATGCACTCCCTGAATTTTATGGTGGCCGTCCTGTCACAAAACAGGTAGGAATTAGTGTTAGGTTCCCGTCTTAGAGAGATCGCCTTGACGTTTGGCAGACGGGCCCAAATAATTTTGTACAAAATATATTTACCAAGAATTTCAAATTTACTAAATAAGCGTAACATTAGCACCAGAATATTTTCTATTACTATGGCATTTTTGTACTTTATTTGGTTTGCAGAGTGTTGTTGCATTGTATTTTTTTTTCTTTTGTGTATTTAGCCATGGCATTGTGCACCTGCACACTGGGATGTGCTGATTGACCCCGTATTTCTATACTCTTGGTAATGGCTGTGCCTGGTACTGCAGCTCAGTCCATTTACTGGAATTGAAAAACACTTTAGTAATGTAGCATCCACTGGACTGCCGCTGCCCCTTCATTCAGCCCATCACAGGGGTGATCAAGTATCGGAACCCCACCTCTTTGGCTAAGGATAGGCCATCAATGTTGTGTCACATTCTTTGAATTAGAGTAAAGTAAACTGTTGTTTATTTGTATCCAGAGCCCACTTATTATACACCAATAGAACTGTCCTCGCAATCTTATAGAATATCATGTGGTAATATATTTTACTTGCATTAATAGTATAACATAGAATTCCTGTAGTGTCTTCCTGAAGACTGCATAACAAATCATTTGCTCCATCCATGCTAGACACATGCCACAATCCAGGCAGTCAGTGCTCCTAGATATTTTTGGATTGTTTGATGTAGTTGTCTGTGGAAGTTTTTGTAAATTGCAATCTGAAGTTGTGTAAGCTATACAGTAATATGGTGAGCAGTTACCAGAGATATTCAAATAATGTGCTGAAGCCTCGGAGGAGTGGAGGATGGGAGTGGTAGTGGCTGTGGCTGCAATAATTATTCACAGTGGCAATCCTCACACCAATGCTCCCTAGGACCATGGTGGGGTTAGGAAGGTGCACCATTTCTTTCCTTGAGGGGAAAACACCGTAATGTTGGGGCTCCTGCCTGATGGTAGTGCGATGCCCTTGGTGTAGTGGGTTTGATGCAGGTGAAAGGCAGGAGATTTGGTACAGAGGCCGGCGAATAGTGCCAGTAACCAGGCCAGTGGTAGAAGATAAACGTCTCGCTTTACTAAATTCCAGAATGGTAATAGTAGTAGTACATCTAACAATACAAAAAAAACTGTTCCAAACAAATGATGGTGCAAATCCTCCCATAGAGTAATGTATGGATATAGGCCAGAATGGGGATGGTAGTACTCCTTTGTGCCATCTCTCCCTGCAATATCTAAGGCTGGCAATATTACTCTTGCAATTGTGGTTGTAATTCCCAGCTGAGGGGTACAGGATTAAGATACAGTGTGCCAGACCGTGTTCAAGAGTGAAGGGTGTTTAGCAATGTTCCTCTGACTGCTGTGAAGTCTCTATCAGCCTTAAACAGCAAATACCTTACTGACTGACTCCAGTGCTCGGCCTTTTAGATTCCGGACCTTCTGGTTCTTTCCTTTCTGTTTTCTTGGAGCACTGTAGAGTAGAGAAGAGATGGCTTTCTCAATATGGATCTCTCAGAGATGGTGATTCTCTAGGATGAAGGCCTAGTGAGCACGTATAGCATCCTCTCACTACTAACTGAGCTAGGGGCAGATCTAAGTCCAACACTTAACTTTCTACAGGGGCAGAGTCAGGATCTTTAACCCGACCTAATCCATACAGAAATATGCTGGTACATTACAATACATTAACATATTAAATAGAGATTAACTAGAAGTACATAACAAGAACAGCTTGCAAGTACCTGGGGTACTGCAAATGTATGTTAACACATTACAGATTTGTATATGGCATCCACAGAAGAAATCTTAGACTTTTTCAGTTGGAATCCATGAAAAGAATGAACATCATCCTCATACCCAAAAATTTGCAAAGTTTTTTTTCCAGTGCATATGAACGGAATTAAAAAAACAAAAACTCATTCACGTGGACTGGAGGCAGATTGTGAGTGGATGTAAGGAAGAATCTGGTGGGGAAACTGCATGAACTCCAGAATGTGTGAATGGGTCCTTACTGTACTTACATCATCCTACTCGATGATTTTTCCTATGACAGTGGCTATGTTTTTGTGTATGTGCAAAGGCCACTTGCAAGACACAAGTAAATCCGAAATAATTATTTTCTGTCAAGAAAGAGACAGTGAAGAACGGACTACAACCTCCAGTTGTGAATTCCAAGTGATCCTTCATCTTGCACTTTAGAAGAGACTGCTTTTTTTTGCTCATTCTTATTGACCAGAACAGGTGTCTGGATCAAAATACACTCAAGCAAGAGTTACAAGAACGGCAGAAGCTTAAGTGTTCTGCAGAGCGCAGCATTACCGAGACGCAGAAAGGCTGGGCACATGACAGCCTTGGGCATTATGTAGTGTAGGCCTGTAAATCTGGAGGAATTTAGATTATGCAGCAACATTATACCCAATGCATTTACACATTCCATAACTCATCAGATATATTTCATAATATACGTAATTTACTCAACAACTGATCAAGGTCACATGCACTAGGTTCCATTCAAGCATGGCCGCTGTCCAATGTATAGCACCATACTTGATAAGTTGTGAAGAGACCACAGCTTTCACTGGAGCTCTGGTGTGCGCAGCGGCCTCTTCAAACAGCTGTACAGCATGGGTGCCGAGAGTCAGACCCCAGCTGATCCGATATTGATGACCTGTCCTAAGTATAGGTCAATATCAAATTTCTGGATAACCCTTTGAAGTCACTGAACAGCTCCCAGTGTACATAGCACGAGCTGAGAAGAGATCTCTACAGAACAGGAAGTGACAGCCTATTGTAATAGCCAAAAAACACCACAAAAATGTTTTTTGATAAAATATGTTTACCATAAAAACTTGATTTGCCCCTTTAACCATTTCCCAACATGTGACATACTATTACGTCACATGTCGGGTCTTTAAAGATGGCGCCCGCTCCTAAGCTCCTAACCTGGTGCCTGCTGTTTCATACCAGGTGTGGCTAATGACTGGAGGTAATGCTGATCGTGAACATTTAACCTCTCAGATGTGGTGCTTCTCCTCCCACAAAAAAATTTAATAAAAAGTGATCAAAAAGTTGTACACAACAACCCAGAATGGTATCAATGAAAAGTACAGATTGACCTGCAAAAAATGAGCCCTCATACAGTTCTGCACACATAACTACAAATTATAGGGGTCAGAAAATGACAGCAAAAAAATTAAAAATTATTTTTTTCAAGTTATTTAGTTTTTTCAGCATCACAACACAAGGAAAAGTATACATACAGTGGGGAAAAAAGCATTTAGTCAGCCACCAATTGTGCAAGTTCTCACACTTAAAAAGATGACAGAGGCCTGTAGTTGACATCATAGGTGGACCTCAACTTTGAGAGACAAAATGAGAAAACAAATCCAGAAAATCACATTGTCTGATTTTTAAAAAATGTATTTGCAAATTATTGAGGAAAATAAGTATTTGGTCACCTACAAACAAGCAAGATTTCTGGCTCTCACAGACCTGTAACTTCTTCTTTAAGAGGCTCCTCTGTCCTCCACTCATTACCTGTAGTAATGGCACCTGTTTGAACTTGTTATCAGTATAAAAGACACCTGTCCACAACCTCAAACAGTCACACTCCAAACTCCACTATGGTGAAGACCAAAGAGCTGTCGAAGGACACCAGAATCAAAATTGTAGACCTGCACCAGGCTGGGAAGACTGAATCTGCAATAGGCAAGCAGCTTGGTGTGAAGAAATCAACTGTGGGAGCAATAATTAGAAAATGGAAGACATACAAGACCACAGATAATCTCCCTCGATCAGGCGTTCCACGCAAGATCTCGCCCCGTGGGGTCAAAATGATCACAAGAACTGTCAGCAAAAATCCGAGAACCACACGGGGGGACCTAGTGAATGACCTGCAGAAAGCTGGGACCAATGTAACAAAGGCTTACCGTCAGTAACACACTACGCCGCCAGGGACTCAGATCCTGCAGTGCGAGACGTGTCCCCCTGCTTAAGCTAGTACATATCCGGGTCCGTCTGAAGTTTGATAGAGAGCATTTGGATGTTCCAGAAGAGTATTGAGAGAATGTCATATGGTCAGATGAAACCAAAGTAGAACTGTTTGATAGAAACACAACTCGTCATGTTTGGAGAAGAGTTAATGTTGAGTTGCATCCAAAGAACACCATAGCTACTATGAATCATGGGGCTGGCAACATTATGCTTTGGGGCTGTTTCTCTGCAAAGGGACCAGGACGACTGATCTGTGTACATGAAAGAATGAATGAGGCCATGTATCGTGAGTACAAAACTCCTTCCATCAGCAAGGGCATTGAAGATGAAACGTGGGCCTAGCCAGTCTCCAGATCTCAACCCCATAGAAAACCTTTGGAGGGAGTTGAAAGTCCGTGTTGCCCTGCGACAGCCCCAAAACATCACTGCTCTAGAGGAGATCTGCATAGAGGAATGGGCCAACATACCAGCAACAGTATGTGCCAACCTTGTGAAGACTTACAGAAAACGTTTGACCTCTGTCATTGCCAACAAAGGATATATAACAAAGTATTGAGATGAACTTTTGTTATTGACTAAATACTTATTTTCCACCATAATTTGCAAATAAATTCTTTAAAAATCAGACAATGTGATTTTCTGGATTTGTTTTCTTATTTTGTCTCTCATAGTTGAGGTCTACTTATCATGTCAATTATAGGCCTCTCTCATCTTTTTAAGTGGGAGAACTTGCACAATTGGTGGCTGACTAAATACTTTTTTCCCCACTAAATACTTTTTTCCCCACAAGTCAGTTGTAGCGCATAATGAACACCGTAAATTGTTGTTGTTTTTTCACCAATTCCACCACCTTTGGTATTTTTTACCATTTTCCACTACATTCTATGCAATATTAAATTGTGGTTTTGGAAAGTACAATAATACGCCCTCATACGGCTAGGTTAAGGGAAAAATTAAAAGGTTATGGCTCTGGAAAGGCAGAGAGCGAAAAATGAAAACGCAAAGTAAAAAAAAAAAAAAACATCCAGGGTAGAAAGGGTTAAAGAAGCACTCTCACAAAAATTTGTATTCTCCTCAACTGTGTCATGTGACCAACACTAACACACAGCATCTTATGTGTGGACAGAAAGCCATTTTCTCTATATATTCCTATGGGAGCCTCAATGTTAGTCTCATAGGAAAGAATAGAGAAGTAACTGACTTCCTGTCCTGTGTCAGTTGGAGATCAGAGTGCTGGTCACATGACACAGCTGAGGATCAGAAGGGAAGGGATAACTTACAAATACATTTACCAGTAAGAGGATTACCTTCACTACAGTTTACATCACACAACTTTCTAAAAGGTCACAGAATACAAATTTTTGTGGGAGAGCTTCTTTAAAGACTAGGCCACCATTGTTTGCATTTTCATTTTCCCTCTCCACCTTCCAAGAACTCCCCACCTTACTTTTCCATTCACATAGGGCTTATTTTTTTTCAGTACGAGTTGTATTTTTCAATGGCACCATTTAATTTACTGTATGTTGTATTGAAAAAAAAACGCAGTTCGGGCACTTTTTTTTGGGTTTTGTCTTTATGGCGTTCACTATGGGCTAACAATGACATGACAAGCTTATTCTGAGGGTTAGGCCCCATTCACACGACCGTATGAATGGGGCCGTATGTATTCCGCAAAATTGTGGAATACATGCAGCCCCATTCACCTCTATGGGAGCGCACAGCCGCGGCACGGAGACAGCTCCGTGCCGTGGCTCCGCATAAAAAGATAGAACATGTCCTATACTTGTCCGTACGCACGGACAAGTATAGGCATTTTCAATGGGGCCGCACGGCGTGTGTTCCGAGCGCTGCGGAACACACGCCGGGCGGCCCCGTATATTTGTGGGTCCGCGATAATGTGCACCCACAAATATACGGTCGTCTGAATGAGGCCTTAGTGTGATAGTGGTGATACCAAATTTATATAGTTATTACTTTAAAAAAAAATAAAAAAGTAAAAATTTGCTTTGCATCACAATATTCATAGATTGTATACCAATTATTATATTTATTATTTATTTTTATAAATAGAATTTGAAAAGAAGATGATTTTTTAAAAAATTTTAGACTGCTGGGATTCTTACTGGTTGCCTGTCAAGCTCTGCCGTAAGGCTTAACAGGTGACTTACTATGACAGGCCTGGGAGCCTTCACAAGGTCAAATGTTGTCAAAGCAAGCAATTGGAGCCATGGGGGCCCCTCACTCTGTCTAACTATTTAGTTGCCATGGTTGCTATTGACCAAGTCATCAGATGTATTAAATGACTGGGATCAGAGTTATCATTGGGGCCGGGTGTCAATATTATACAGCTGGCGCCCGCTGCATATGAAACAGGATCACAGCTGTGCAAGTTGTGATTTAGCCTGATTTCTTGCGGTTCTCTGGAATGCCCTACCCCAAGAAATCAGGCTAAATCACAACTTGCACAGCTTTAGGTGCTCCCTAAAAACACATCTTTTTAGGTTGGCCTATCACCTCCCCTGATCTAACTCCTCTCCATTTATCATTCCCTGAACCTAATCCTCCACCAAACTCTCCATTGCACCCAGAAGCACTTTATATATTAGCTGGTGACTGGCTCATACAGCTCTTTATCTGCTCCCCTATTCTGCCAAGATGGCTGGACCATTGTACAAAACAAGCACTTCTACCTTCTGTGTCACCCCTATCTCCTCATAGATTGTAAGCTCTTGCGAGCAGGGCCCTCATTCCTCTTGTTGTAATAATGGACTTGTCTGTTGCTATGTTATTTATCACTGTTTGTACATGAACCCCTGAATTGTGAAGCGCTGTGGAATATGTTGGCGCTATATAAATAAAGATTATTATTATTATTGCACCTTGGACGTACAGTTACCCTGGGAAAGGGTTAAACTCAGGGGCGAATTGGCCATAGACCTTACAGGGAAATTTCCCGGTGGGCCAATGCCCAGGGAGCCACCTGAGCCCTCCCCACGGCCGGCCAGTGGAAGTTTTTGGGGATGTATTTTGTGATGGACTGTGGTAGTTAGCTCTGTTGGACGGTATAATGCGCCACAATATGGTATTCCTGGCCCAGCCTTCCATCAATTTGGATCTGACTACAAAATGGGGCCACTTTTAGTATTTTTTCCAGAGCCACTTTAAGTTCCCAGTCCGCCCCTGGTTAAACTATATGAACATGTTTGACCATACATTCACTTTTAGATAAATTTGCAAGTCAGATATTTGTTGAAGACATTTCTGCACCTGTCCCATTCATTTGAATGGAACTTGTAGAACTGCAAATCTAATGGATTCATCTGATCTGAGTATGAATATCCTCCTACAGATAACTCCTTTGTAGGTGGTTTTCAGCTGATCTGGTTTCTCACAACTCCGGCAAACTGGTTAGTTTGCTGGGGGAGGTTGTCATCAGCTATACATTCCTCTTACAGCAATAATATAGAAATATATGGTGAATGCAAGTCCTCTACTAGAGTAAGATCTGCTGTCTGTTAGTGACTCTCTCCTCTGACAGATAAAGTAGTCTTGGCTTTCTGTCTTCATGAGATAACCCCTAAAAGGGGTTTTCCGGGACCAACATGCTAATGAGATATGGTGTGGGACTAACACCCACACTGATCAGCTTTTAGCAGCAGCTGTAGGCACTAGAAAAAAAAATAGGTATGGAACAGGAACAGCACAACTCTGTACACTGTGTAGGTGCTATTTTCAGGTACTCCCATTCATTTAAAGGGTTTCTGTCACCAGATCTGGGCATATTAAACAGGATGACATTTGCAATGTGCAAATGTCACCTGATGCCCAATCTGGTATTAATTTTTTTATTGGTGCCCCCGTTTTTGATAAAAATGATGTTTTATTTTATGCTAATTAGGCTTACTAGGTGCAAGGGGCGGTTACCCTGCACCTAGTAAGCTCCGTTTGCCCACCTGCGGTCACGCCTACCTTGTCTTGATTGACAGGGCCAGGCAGCTTGTTCGATCCTCTGCCGGCCCTGTGCGCGATTCAAAGAGTACACGCTGACGTCATCGGCGCAGGCGCAGTGAGGTAGCCGGGAGCCCAGCGGCCAGCGCCGCTCACTGCGCCTGCGCCGATTTTATTCCACACGGCGCAGGCGCGGGATTTGAATCGCGCACAGGGCCGGCAGAGGATCAAACAAGCTGCCTGGCCCTGTCAATCAAGACAAGGTAGGCGTGATCGCAGGTGGGCAAACGGAGCTTACTAGGTGCAGGGTAACCGCCCCTTGCACCTAGTAAGCCTAATTAGCATAAAATAAAACATCATTTTTATCAAAAACGGGGGCACCAATAGAAAAATTTATACCAGATTGGGCATCAGGTGACATTTGCACATTGCAAATGTCATCCTGTTTAATATGCCCAGATCTGGTGACAGAAACCCTTTAAATAGGACCATCAGCTGTATTATCTGAGAATGGCCCTTACATGGTGTACAGAGCTGTGCTGTTCCAGCTTCTTTACCCTTTACACTTCCAGGTAGCGGCACATGAACAGTCACTGCTCTGGCATAGAAAGCAGAGCTTCTGTGCTTGCACTGTTACTCGGAGCAGAGGCCAGTCGTGAGATTGTCAGGGCCAGCCAAGATGGCCGACCCCATCAATCAAGCTGCCAAGTGGAGCTTCAGCAGTGGGGACAGTCCCTTGCAGCTAAAGAACTCTATTTGATGAACAAATTTATTTGTACATATTGATTCACTCTATATGTGAATATTATTTTTAAATTTTTTCCACAGTACGCCTTTTCTCCGCAGGTGAATTCCACAGACAAATCGACATGACTATTGCGGAATTGCTTTAGAAAATTTCCACAGCAATTCCAAAATGTGTGCAGCACCCTAAAACACATCTGTTGTGTACAGAGATGTGCCTCGCCATATTCTGGCACCCTCAATTTATTTAGATTTCCATCTACGGAGCTGTTTAGTAATTAAACTAAGTACTTTTATATTTTGATGGTTTGGACATTTTCGGACGTGGAAACATCATTTATTTATTTTGCTATTTATTTTTATATATAAAACATGAAAATGTGGTGGTTTGAATTTTTTACTTTTTTATATATTAAATTATATTTTTTAACCTTATTTTTAGCCACCCTAGGGGACCTGAACAGGAGATTAAATTGCTTCTACCATAGACTGCAATGCTTTACTATAAGAAAATTGCCGTAACTATTGAGGCCCTCCTGAGGCTGTCCACATTTTTTGCAGACTCATTGAAATGATTGGGTCCGCATCATATCCCTATTTTGAACTGGGCAAATGTCTTTGATTGCGTCATAGAGGCAATGTCTAGTAGTCAGTGATCTCTCACCAGGAGGTACTCCACCCAAAAGTAGCCTCACAGAACCTTTTTATAGGGTAGCACTAGCAGGGGAAGCTACACCCTACACCCTCTTGTGGCAAGACCAAATGTCTAATCAGACCACCACGGGTTTGGCAGCAATCCGACATTTCAATCTGGGTGCTGTATTTTTTTTGTAAAAGGGGGAGATGAGTCTATGTCTACTATGTGGAATGTTTGGAACATTTTCTGTTGCTGGCAGGTATCTAATTTGCATGGCCCATTTAAGGCTTAGGACTCTTTCACACAAGCGAGTTTTCCATCCAGGTGCAATGCGTGATGTAAATGCATAGCATCCGGACTGAATCCTGACCCATTAATTTTAATGGGTCTGTGTACATGTGTGTCGTTTTTCTGCATTCAGGGAAAATTGCAGCATATTAGATATTCATATAGATATTCTGCGTTTTTCACACACCTTTGGTTCCATAGAAGTGAATGGGGCTTGTGTGAAAAATGCGGATGCAATGCCTTTTTCACTGATGGTTGCTAGGATTGTTATTCTTCATGCGCGTGAAAAACACAGGGCTATGGAGTCGGCAAAACAAAGCCCCGACTCCAACTCTGACTGCTCAATTTCCCCTAACTCCAACTCCCACTCCCTCATACATGGCGCATGTTTAAGCGATGACTTTACAAACTTTGCATAAATCAATAGTACAGATATGTCATGACAAAAAAGGTTTGTAATCTATGTTTTACTAGATATCTTTACTCTGAGCTTTCAGTATCAGGCTTTTCTCTGAGTACAGCTCACTAAGGGCCTGATGTATGAACACTGTCTAGGTCTAAGACTTTCTTTGTTGCCCATAACAACTAATCAGAGCTCCCCTTTTATTTCTCCATAGCACTATATGAAATGAAAGGGGAGCTCTGATTGGTTTCTATGGGACAGTTTTCATCCATAAGGCCCTAGGTGTTTTCCATCATACTGCTCCACAGTCTAGAAAGTGACACTACTAGCAGTGCTAGATAACAAAGGCTTGGCAATGGCTTCTACACCTAGAGTACTTTTTCACATGTGTGTTTCTGTATTTCTGAATTTGAGATGTTAGAAAACCGTTTTCCTCCTTATATTCTATGTATAGCCTATAGAAGCCATCAGAGAAGCTAACCTCTCCAAACATGGGCTTATAAAGCATACAGAGAGAACATGCACTGGACAATTGATTTATGTACAGTTTATTGAAAGTTTAGATATACTAAGAAGTACTTGCCTTAAGGGGGTTTTCTCAGCACGTTGATTCACTGGCTGACAGGCAGTTTGCACTCACTCTGTCTCCTCAAGCTGTGTGTGTGGGGTGTCTCCAGTAGTTATTAGCGTATATAAACTTAGGCTACTTTCACACTAGCGTTTTTAAATTCCGGTATTGAGTTCCGTCAAAGGGGCTCAATACCGGAAAAAAACGCTTCAGTTTTGTCCCCATTCATTGTCAATGGGGACAAAACTGAACTGAAGACAACGGAATGCTCCTGAAAGCATTCCGTTCCGTCTTCAGACCGGAGAACAAACCGCAGCATGCTGCGGTTTGCTCTCCGGTCCAGGCATCCGCACCAAGACGGATCCGGAATGACCCCCAATGGAAGTCAATGGGGACGGATCCGTTTGGTGTGGACACACCAGTAATCCGGATCTGTCCTCCATTGATTTCCAATGGGGGGTCATTCCGGATCCGGCATACATACACACAGACTACATACAAACAAACATACAGACATACATACAAACATACAGACATACATACATACTCACATACTCCCGGGACGCCGGCAGAACGTCTTCACGCGCCTCCTGCACGCTGCGATGACGTTTCCCCACTGCGCCCAGCAGAGGGCGCTGTGGGGAATCGTCATCACTGCGCGCAGGAGGCGCGTGAAGACGTTCTGCCGGCGTCCCGGGAGTATGTGAGTATGTATGTATGTCTGTATGTTTGTATGTATGTCTGTATGTTTGTTTGTATGTAGTCTGTGTGTTGTTTTAATGTGTGTCATGTGTGGGGCCGGAGCGCTGCTCCGGCTCCACACATGTATAGCGTTAGCACGGATCCGTCGGCACCCTTTAGGTGCCGGATCCGTGCTAACGCTAGTGTGAAAGTAGCCTTACTCTGACAGAGCAGGAGATTGTGATCTCTAACACAATTACAGGTAAAGCTTCTCAGTCCTCACAACACTTGGACCTTTTGCTTACTGCAGGTAATCACTCAGAGCTCAGTCCCATCATTCCGTGGGGGTGAGGTCACTCCTGCTCTAAGCCAATCAGATAACAGTCTTTCTGGTCTGCAGGTTACCACTACGTTCCTGACTCGGACGTCTCCCGCATCGTGTGCAGTGTACTGAACTCCCGGCACTGAACGGGGGTTACATAGCATTATACTGATTTATGATGCTATGTAACCCTTACAGTTCTGGAATGTGTTGGATAATGCTGACAATGTTATTCAACACATTAAGTGTAAAAAAATTTAATTATATGTTAAAAAAAAGCATTTAAAATTCAAACCAGCCCTTTCCCCCTCTTAATAATAATAAATAATAAAAAATAAACATTATGAGCGATGCTGTGTCCCAAAATACCCAAACTATTAATATATCAAAGTATGTATTAACATTGAACATTGTGACGGAACTAAAACTCAAAGTGGCCAATTCTCCATTTTTGGTCATTTCACCTCCCAAAAAGTGATCAAAAATAGAGATGAGCGAGCACTAAAATGCTCGGGTGCTCGTTATTCGAGTCAAATTTTTCCCGATGCTCGGGTGCTCGTTTCGAATAACGAACCCCATTGAAGTCAATGGGAGACTCGAGCATTTTTTGCAGGGGACCAAGGCTCTGCCTAGGGAAGGCTGGGTGAGAACCTGGAAACCTCAGAAAATGATGGAAACACCACGGAAATGGACAGGAAACAGCAGGGGCAGCATGCATGGATGCCTCTGAGGCTGCCTAATCCCATCATTACCCCAAATTCTCGGGCAACAGCCTGGTGGTGACCCTCAAGGCAACTGTGCTCACCCAGACCATAAAAATTTAGCGTGGCTCTGTATGGCTGTGACTACAGAGTGACCGAGTTACAGTGCAGGAGCAGGCGAAACACATAAAAATTTATTGTGGCCCTGTATGGCTGTGACAACAGAGTGACCGAGTTACACTGCAGGAGCAGGTAAAGCACATAAAAATTTATCGAGGCCCTGTAGTGACTACAGAGTGACCGAGTTACAGTGCAGGAGCAGGCGAAACACATAAAAATTTATTGTGGCCCTGTATGGCTGTGACTACAGAGTGACCGAGTTACAGTGCAGGAGCAGGCGAAGCACATAAAAATTTATCGTGGCCCTGTATGGCTGTGACAACAGAGTGACCGAGTTACAGTGCAGGTGCAGGCGAAGCACATAAAAATTTATCGAGGCCCTGTATGGCTGTGACTACAGAGTGACCGAGTTACAGTGCAGGAGCAGACGAAGCACATAAAAATTTATTGTGGCCCTGTATGGCTGTGACTACAGAGTGACCGAGTTACAGTGCGGGAGCAGGTGAAGCACATAAAAATTTATCGTGGCCCTGTATGGCTGTGACAACAGAGTGACCGAGTTACAGTGCTGAAGCAGGCAAAGCACATAAAAATTTATTGTGGCCCTGTATGGCTGTGACTACAGAATGACCGAGTTACAGTGCAGAAGCAGGCGAAGCACATAAAAATTTATCGTGGCCCTCTATGGCTGTGACTACAGAGTGACCGAGTTACAGTGCAGGAGCAGGCGAAGCACATAAAAATTTATCGTGGCTCTGTATGGCAGTGACAACAGAGTGACCGAGCTACAGTGCGGGAGCAGGCGAAGCACATAAAAATTTAGCATGGCCCTGTATGGCTGTGACAACAGAGTGACCGAGTTACAGTGCAGGAGCAGGCGAAGCACATAAAAATTTATTGTGGCCCTGTATGGATGTGACTACAGGGTGACCGAGTTACAGTGCAGGAGCAGGCGAAGCACATAAAAATTTATTGTGGCCCTGTATGGCAGTGACAACAGAGTGACCGAGTTACAGTGCAGGAGCAGGCGAAGCACATAAAAATTTATTGTGGCCCTGTATGGCTGTGACTACAGAGTGACCGAGTTACAGTGCGGGAGCAGGCGAAGCACATAAAAATTTATCGTGGCCCTGTATGGCTGTGACTACAGAGTGACCGAGTTACAGTGCAGGAGCAGGCGACGCACATAAAAATTTAGCGTGACCCTGTATGGCTGTGACTACAGAGTGACCGAGTTACAGTGCAGGAGCAGGCGAAGCACATAAAAATTTATTGTGGCCCTGTATGGCTGTGACTACAGAGTGACCGAGTTACAGTGCGGGATAGGGTGGCCACCG
Organism: Rhinella marina; assembly: GCA_900303285.1. NCBI lineage: Eukaryota > Metazoa > Chordata > Amphibia > Anura > Bufonidae > Rhinella > Rhinella marina. Next base: position 111,673 of record ONZH01011999.1, read on the forward strand.
GCTTCATCTCAAAAAGGAGGACATTTTCGGCCACACCCCCAATATGTTAAACCACACCCCAATCTGCTAAACCACGCCCCAAATCTGCTAAACCACGCCCCCAATCGGCTCGTACACCGTCACCCATCACACCTCCCCTGGCTCTTACCACACATACACCCCCACCACGTGAAAATTCAAGCCAGCAAGCCTAACTATAAAAATACCGCTCTAGTATGGTTAGAATAAAGAGGATTGTTCAGTAATTAAAAATAAAATATGGCAGATGGAAAAGAAATCCACAATTCTCAGCTGTTCCCTCCCTGCCATTGAATGCTTTGGTTATATGGCTGCAGTGGTGACGCCTGTGACACGCTGGACTTTCTGGCATCATTGCTGCTGCCACGTAAACAAAGACTGACAGGCATGTAATGGGCGAGTGTGCACATCTGTCATAGTGCTGGTGATGTGCACACTGATGGGCAGGTGTATGGCATGTGACCACTGCAGCCAGTTCTCAGCATTAGAGCACTGATTGGCTGCAGCAGTAACATACCATATACCGGCAGGTGACACATATCTGGATGGACATTACATTCACCAGCACCAGACATACCAGATGATACAGCACCACTTACCTCTTACATCCAGTGACGTCTTCCTGATGTAGATCTTCTCTTTTCTCATCTTCTCTATTTGGCCCACACCGCCATGACACTTCTTTCAGCTCCATCTTCTCTCTGCCACAAAGACATCATAGATTACCCACTTTTACTGTTATCCTGCTGCTGCCTAAAATACTGCGCCCACTGTGCTCCCCAATGTCCCCAAATACTATACTGTAGATATAACAGTGCCATATAGGTAGGACCCCATATAGTCACTGTGCTCCCACTAATAATTCTCTCCTAGAGTGTCCCATTAGTAATAGTGCCCCAATAGTGATAATGCTCCACCAGTATCCCTTTTTAGCAGTAGTGCCCTCCATATTGTACTAATAATAGTACCCCTGGTAGTAGTAATAATTCCCCATAATAGAAACCATTTTCCCATAGTGCCTCCAGTAGTGCTCCCAGAAATAATAAGGACCTGCTGTAATGGTCCTCAAATCATCCCACTGTGCCCCCATCAGACCTCACATCAGCCCACTGTGCCCCCATCAGACCTCAGATCAGCCTGTAGTGCCCCCTTCAGACCTCAGATCAGCCCACTGTGCCCCCATCAGACCTCAGATCAGCCCACTGTGCCCCCATCAGACCTCACATCAGCCCACAGTGCCCCCATCAGACCTCACATCAGCCCACTGTGCCCCCATCAGACCTCACATCAGCCCACTGTGCCCCCATCAGACCTCACATCAGCCCACTGTGCCCCCATCAGACCTCACATCAGACCACAGTGCCCCATCAGACCTCCGATCAGCCCACTGTGCCCCCTTCAGACCTCCGATCAGCCCACTGTGCCCCCTTCAGACCTCCGATCAGCCTGTAGTGCCCCCTTTAGACCTCAGATCAGCCTGTAGTGCCCCCTTTAGACCTCAGATCAGCCTGTAGTGCCCCCTTTAGATTTCAGATCAGCCTGTAGTGCCCCCTTCAGACCTCAGATCAGCCTGTAGTGCCCCCTTCAGACCTCAGATCAGCCTGTAGTGCCCCCTTCAGACCTCAGACCAGCCTGTAGTGCCCCCTTCAGACCAGCCTGTAGTGCCCCCTTCAGACCAGCCTGTAGTGCCCCCTTCAGACCAGCCTGTAGTGCCCCCTTCAGACCAGCCTGTAGTGCCCCCTTCAGACCAGCCTGTAGTGCCCCCTTCAGACCAGCCTGTAGTGCCCCATTCAGACCTCAGATCAGCCCACTGTGCCCCATAAAAAAAAAATAAAAAATCTTACCTTTCCTGGGCTGCAGCTCTGCTCCACCGCTCTTGTCTCTTCACTGCCCGCGCTGCACTGTCACCTGACTGCGTGCAGCGTCAGGTCAGAGTGCGCGCACTACGTCCTGACGCTGTACCAGTCAGGCGTGTGCAGCGCAGCCAGACAGGAAGACAGCGGAGCGCAGGAGGAGCTGAGCGGTGAGTACAGACCCAGCTCCTGCAATGAGCGCTTCTATCTGTATTAATAGAAGCGCTCATTGCTTCCTGCGCCCCTAAAAAGGAGGACTTCTGGCCGTCCGTCCTGGCCTTTAGCCGGACGGAGGACCAGGAGTCCAAAAACCGGACTGTCCGGCCAAAAACCGGACGGATGGCCACCCTAGTGCGGGAGCAGGTGAAGCACATAAAAATTTATTGTGGCCCTGTATGGCAGTGACAACAGAGTGACCGAGTTACAGTGCAGGAGCAGGCGAAGCACATAAAAATTTATTGTGGCCCTGTATGGCTGTGACTACAGAGTGACCGAGTTACAGTGCGGGAGCAGGCGAAGCACATAAAAATTTATCGTGGCCCTGTATGGCTGTGACAACAGAGTGACCGAGTTACAGTGCAGGAGCAGGCGAAGCACATAAAAATTTAGCGTGGCCCTGTATGGCTGTGACTACAGAGTGACCGAGTTACAGTGCAGGAGCAGGCGAAACACATAAAAATTTATCGAGGCCCTGTATGGCTGTGACTACAGAGTGACCGAGTTACAGTGCAGAAGCAGGCGAAGCACATAAAAATTTATCGAGGCTCTGTATGGCTGTGACTACAGAGTGACCGAGTTACAGTGCAGGAGCAGGCGAAGCACATAAAAATTTATCGTGGCTCTGTATGGCTATGACTACAGAGTGACCGAGTTACAGTGCAGGAGCAGGCGAAGCACATAAAAATTTATTGTGGCCCTGTATGGCTGTGACTACAGAGTGACCGAGTTACAGTGCGGGAGCAGGCGAAGCACATAAAAATTTATCGTGGCCCTGTATGGCTGTGACTACAGAGTGACCGAGTTACAGTGCAGGAGCAGACGAAGCACATAAAAATTTAGAGTGACCCTGTATGGCTGTGACTACAGAGTGACCGAGTTACAGTGTGGGAGCAGGCGAAGCACATAAAAATTTAGCATGGCCCTGTATGGCTGTGACAACAGAGTGACCGAGTTACAGTGCAGGAGCAGGCGAAGCACATAAAAATTTATTGTGGCCCTGTATGGGCTGTGACTACAGAGTGGACCGAGTTACAGTGCAGGAGCAGGCGAAGCACATAAAAAATTTATTGTGGCCCCTGTAATGGCATGACATACAGAGTGACCGAGTTAGCAGTGCAGAGCAGTGCGAAGCACATTAAAATTTATTGTGGCCCTGTATGGCTGTGACTACAGAGTGACCGAGTTACAGTGCGGGAGCAGGCGAAGCACATAAAAATTTATTGTGGCCCTGATGGCTGTGACTACAGAGTGACCGAGTACAGTGCAGGAGCAGGGCGACGCACATAAAAATTTAGCGTGAACCCTGTATGGCTGTGACT